>NWSH02000050.1:7857361-7902619 GCA_002382865.2 Heliothis virescens | reverse complement strand
GCTGAGGCCTGCCAGGTCTTTGCTGTTGGCCTTGGTGTACTATGACTCATCACTTCACAAAGGTCATTGGGCGATTTGGACCCGCTTTGCGAAAGGTGGCGGACATGAATGAAAATGGTCTTAATTTAAAGGCCTTATAAGACCTTTCATTATATGTAAATATTGCATTAAAATTCCATGGAGAAGAATGTACAGGATCGTTTAAAAATATATAATAATCAAATGATTTCAGAGGATTGTATAGGTCACAACGCTAGTTTGCATTGCTAACCGACTTCTCAAAAGAAGGAAGATCTTAATTTGGATGTCCAGGATCCGATGATGAACTGGAAACCCTGAGAAATCGAGGGCAACTCTAGAAAATTGTAGGCACACATGGAGTAAAAACTTGACATGTCACACAATGGCAGTCAAACCTTTCTCTGTGCAAAGATCTCGCCAATACGAATTAAATAAGCCCAAACACGTAGTAATTGCTACATGCCTATGAGGAGTTCTCTTGACTTTCTGTCGTCTCCATCATCAGGTAAGGTCCAAACTTCTCGGTCATGTAGATTCACTCGATATACCGACGAATATCAAGTTTTTACTTGGTGCATGCCTACAATTTTCGAGAGTTGCCCTCGACTTCTCAGAGTTTCCATCATCAGATCCTGACCGGATGATAATGTGGGTAATTGGTGTGTATTCTCCTACATAATAAAGAGAGAATTTTTCAAATCGGCCCAATTCTGACAGTGGTAATCCTCATTGATATGGGGAATATAACTAGTGTTTACACTTGATTTTCTCGAGATTCCCATGCCTCACATTGATACGACTAACGCCATAGTAAATCAGAGCCATAGGTCATTATATCGTGCTATATTTCGTTTGTGTCCGCCGTGGGTATAGTTTCCATACAAAGGTGCCCAGTGACCTTTCTAGCCTTACAGGCCGACCGTTAGTCGGAGGGTTCACTAGCTCTCAGGTTATAAGATTGATGACTAATTGAACAAAATGTTACAAATCATTGAATATCGAAGGTTTTCGTAGCGTATTAAGTGGACCTTATTATATACATCCTCACAAACTCTCGAATTTATAATATTAGTAGGATAGAATAGAATGATTGAAATAGTTTTCTGTAAATAGTTTTCTCTTCAAATTATCGTCCAGCCCGTCCGTCAAGTATCTAATGTCAATAATATAGAATAACAGAATTGTGGTCAATAATATGAAAACAGTGACGTGGTGGTTTTCATTTTATTATATTGCATGTTTTTGGATTATTCTCTATCTAAAATGTGTCTCAACTTAGTCTAACAAGTGTAGTAATATTGCCATGCTTTTTGGCACTATCAGAAAATTATTGTCTAGTGAATATAAAGAATTTGATGATACAATTTTGGTGGAAAGCCCATTTACAGAAACAACACGAAATGGCAAACAAGTATTGCGATTTGTGCAGCTAGGTATGTTTATTTAATGACAAACCATCGGTTGGACAACCACTGTGGAAAATGCTTGGCACCGTAATTTGTTTTGTACCATATCGTAGGAACTAAGTAGGTATTCGGCAACTGGCGCGAAGTCACGAGTTATACTAAAGGTGATATCAGACGCTTGGTTTTTCATTCATTTTCGTCTTTTATCGTCACCTTTCAATCGAAATGAAATGTCTGAGCACGAAACATGAATGCCAGATTAATTCGATCCAACGATGTTGGGCATTACTATTAAACCGCGCTGAGTGGAGTTGGTTATGCAAAATGTGAAGACCGCATTCTGTGCATATGGTTGAACTCAGAAGAAAAGCATGCAGGTTGTAAATCTGAATTTTGCCAGGACCAGGAGTGATAAATAAGTAATAATATTGGTCCATTTTACACCGGTTGAGATGTGATCTGTAATTTTTACAAGATTTCCTTAGCGAAATTATGGTCAAGAAAAATATAATACTTAGGAATAACAGCTTTCATTGTATTTATTTTAGGTTTGAGCTCAAGAGCTTTTATAATTGCTTCTGAACACGATATAACTGGAAAAAATACCAGATCAAGTAAAGGCACTCCACTGTGTCGGGAATCTAGTGTTATAGAAATACTTTCGCTGTACCCTTGGGACTCAATAAAGTTGACTATTTTCAAAAAAACTAAAAAGCAGTCTCTTAAAGCTTCTTTCACTAATGACGGTATAAAATACTTTGAATTGAGAGACATACCGAAAAGAAGGGTAAGGACTAAGGACTATTTTAAACATACGCATCTATACATACAATAATTGCGAAAATAACACATTCTAGTTTTATTAGATGGGTAAGTAAGATTAGATTAGAACATTAGACTTCCCCCAGATTTTCAAGAACAACCGCGTAATCTAAATTCAAGGGTCGCATTACAGAATCTGATTACTAAGGTCCAAGTTCACCAACAACATCAAGGTCCCTTTTTCTTAAAACAACTGTTAATTTTGAAAGAAAGTGAAAATTCATACCAAACAGTTTTTTTACGTTTAAATTGTCGATGAACTTTGGCCTAAATAATTTGACTTAAAATTTAAAACAATGGTAAAATTAGGGCCACTTTAATAGGTTCCAGATAAAGTTACCTGTCAGAGAATACCGTCGAAAAGTAGTCAAAATTAAAAACATTTGTATGGCATTATCTATCAGATAACTTTACAACAAACCTCTGAAGAGGCTCCTAAGTCAGTAGTAATATAAGTACACACAAGGCGTGTCTATTTATAAATATCACGCTAATTGCATTATTAAAAAAGAGAAAAGGTATCATACCTACACGCACACGTCTGCATTTTTTTACTTCTAGCGCAATCGTCTGAAAGGATTTGATATAGTGAAATGTTGCAGTATTGTAGCAGAATAATAGAGGAATTTTTATCCTAATGCAAAAAGTCCGGATATGGACAAAATCGCGGGCGCGAGCTAACATTTATGTTTAGATTGAACTTTAAATTCTCAGATATTTTGGAGTATATGGTGCAATAACATAAAGGAATTAAATAGTTCAAAGAAAAAATGGCCCTTTTCAATATCACCTTACGCAAAGGCCGATAGCTATAAAAAAATAGAACGAGTGGCTGAATGTATCGAATTACGTTTCATAAAACATACTGAAAAGGTAAGGGTTTTTTAAATTTTAAACCCAGGTAGGTATGAATACCTACTTTAAAGACTTGATTAGACAACTAATAATTTTTTTATACTTAAACAGCCGAAATGGTCCGAATGGAAAGACAAATACTTATATTTAGGATCCCAAAGGGAAGCTGAGGACAAAATTCGACCTGTACCAATACCCGGATTGGGACGTGCTGAAGAAATAAAGCTTTTATACCTGAAACCGCGATATTTTGGATGTTGGGAGCAATCCGAACATTGGGTGCAATGTGGAAACAGCTCATTGGATATAATCAGTCAAAATTAGTGACACGGCAACAAGTTTTATCTAAGTATGCTTACTATACTTTCTCACGTGGATGGGCTTTTATTAAAATATAAGTACAAGATACTTTTCAAGTAGCTTATATAAGTATTCTTTACTATTAGTGCAGGTATCTACTTAATTCATCAATCATAGTAATGTGTACCTAGTATATATCCGTCGAGATGTTGGATTCTGCTGACTTGTTACTTTTAAGGTCTTAGGTTTCAGTAGGTGTCAATGGCAATTGTATTGGTATTTAAACCATAAAATTAGACCCTGACTGAAAATAATTAGGTATTTATCATTCTCGCTTCATAAACATCGTCAATAGAGCATACCTATTTCTTCCGTTTTATAGGTGTGTATACCCAGTCAGTGGCGACCCAGAGACTAGGTGAGGCAGTGCCCCGGGGCGCCCAAGCGCAGGGGGCCCTAGAAATACCAGAGAATCACGATCAATATGAACTTTTCAATATTACTCCCATTTTTTACATTAACTTTGTTGTTGCTTATTTTCTATGTTTCTCTTACTAACCCTTACTTCGAGGACTTTAGAATACTTAAATAATTATCTATATTTTTTTTTCAATAGTTCTTAGGATTTTCAACGGCCCAAACACGATTTCCCGGTCTTTCCATATTTTGCCATTGATTGAAAAATACAGAAAAGTTAATTTTAGTACTTTATGTCATTTTATTTTGAACTGCCTAGTAAAATGGGTTAGGATATGAGGTGACTCCTCATGTCCTAATCCAGGTTTCGCCACCACTGGTGGCGTTGAGCTGGCTATTCTTTTATTTACCCCAGGGCCCTTGGTTAGGTACCTAGCTACGCCACTGTGTATACCTAATGTTTT
Source organism: Heliothis virescens (assembly GCA_002382865.2). Classification (NCBI taxonomy): domain Eukaryota; kingdom Metazoa; phylum Arthropoda; class Insecta; order Lepidoptera; family Noctuidae; genus Heliothis; species Heliothis virescens. Next base: position 7,898,334 of record NWSH02000050.1, on the reverse strand, counting down.
CAAACGACTATCTTTAAAATACTGTTGTTTTGGTCCAGACGTAGGTAATTTAATTCCAACTTCTTATTATTGTAACATTTTACATTTTTAAAACGAATATCGACATGATTTTAACGGTGACAGTCCGCACCTCGACTGCGAGAGACTAATTTGTCAATTTGACATTGACAGTGACAACAGTGATTAATAGATTACTGACGTACATAACCTTATTCTATGAAGTCAAATAATTGCGCGCGGCGCGCTCTTGAAGAATCAAACAGAACATTATATTAATTTAATTGAATATCGTACGCGCGTGAAAATAGGAAATATAAAAAATGTTTATACGTCAAATTGTGCGAGTAATTTCGTACCCAAAATTTCGAAATGCTTCTGTATCAAAACTAGATCATAATTTACGAATATGTAGCAGAAACTTCCATCGTGCTTCAAACTTGTGTCTTAGAGTGTTTATGGAACATGAAAATAGATATGCATATAGTATTTTAGAAAACAAAGGATACGCTGTTAGTTTATGTAATAACATCTACATCAATAATCATCCGAAACTGACTTTAAGTGAACAAGAATTTAAGGAAGTGCTCCAAGCAGATTGGTCCAAAAAGTCCCATATTGAATTGTTCAATTACTTTCCTAAATTTGGTTTATATTGTTCTGAACACAACTTGAGCATCTCCAATGAGATATTTGATACATACATAGACTATCTTACCGACTCCTTCAAATTGGCTACTGACAAAGAATTAGAATCCATATTTCATGCTTTAAGTAATTGGCCTGAAGTAGAATCAATAAGAACTAGAAATTTCATAGAAGTTTGGACTGCTTTGGATGATGAATGCTTAAACCGCTATAAGAATTGGACGCACAGTGAATTATTGTCCTATATACCACTTTTTTATATGGTGAATGTGACAAAATACAGTGACTTTTTTGTTAAAAGCTTGCAGAAGCTGGCAAGTAAAGCAAAACAGTTAACACCAGGACAACTTGTACAAACAATGTTCTTTATTGGAATCTGGAGGAAATCACCATTTGATATGCACAATTTAGAATTAGAGATTAAAAAAAAGTATGACCTATTCACCATTGATGACTTGGCTATTATGTCTATGGGTTTCTTCAAGAGTAAAACACCAATAAGAGATATGGACTTAGTACTCAAAATGATTGATTCAATAATAGCAGACTCTAAAAATGTACATGAAGTATCTTTGGCTGCTTTATTAAAAGTTATTCGTTACTCAACAAAACAAACTACTGATGATAGAATTTATAGACTATTAGATGCATTACAACATGAAATTCCTCGTTTGTCTATTATGTGTAATGTGCATTTAGCTTTAGTTGGAACTTCTACATTGAATTTACATGAAGAATGTTTACATAAAATTGCCAAAACTGTAATAAAATCTATTTCCCAAACAAGAATGAAAGACCTTGAAAGACTAGTTTTGACTTATAGCACATTCAATTTGATACCCAAGACAGAAGAATGTTTCTTTCTTAAAGTAATGGAAGAATTAAGAAAGCCTGAAAGGATTTCAGAAATTAATAGTCACGGGAGATCATTTGCATGCTGCATAGCATATTTGGGGCTTTTAGGCTTTTACCCTGTGGATCTCATAGACAAAGTTTTAAATAAAGATTTTTTGAAATTGACTTATGGAACCTATTGTTATAACTATGGACGAGAAATCCTTACATTGAGTAATGTCTCTAAAATATTTTGCCCTGGTGCTACCGTTAATAATCTTCAGGATAAACATGTTCAAATAATGGCCAAAAAATACACAGACTATATGCCAAGTGAAGATTATGTGAAACAGTATAATATAACAGAAAGAATGGTCTTAGACGTCATGAAAGTATTGAGAGAAACTCAAGGTGGCCATGACTATGTAGTTGGCGAACATATTTTATCTCATCATCAAAGAGGAGGTAATCATAATTATCATAAACATAGCACCTCTTCAGTAAAAGTTTACATAATATTCAATTTTATTATTTTATGCCTATGTTTAGCAGTGGACAGCAACTGGCTGATATGATGATGATAATGATGATTTTAGTGCTTTGTATTAACAACTTTTTTAATACAATTTTTTTTCAGATGTAGTCATATGTAATGATCAAAGTGGAGCTCCTGTAGAAGTTAAAGATAAGTTTCCAGCCCGAGATTTTGGTTTACTGCGAAGGCCCCCTGATAGTAACACCTGGATAGTATTAGTGATAGCTGGGAGAAATGCCATAATAAATGGTACTGACAATGCAACAGGATTTTTCACAAGCAAAATTAGGGAACTTGAAGCAATGGGTTATCATGCAGCATTGGTGAGTGCAATTATAAACTTACATATTTATAAACTTTAGTTCTCACAAAAAAAAATACAAAATAAATGGTAAAAGTGTACTTAGCCTGTATCAGATGAGTGGTCCCCAATGAATTAAAAGCAATTTCGCACGAGAATAACGGCAGAACTCCTCTTTTCATATGTATACATGGTGTTACAAAAGAAATATTTTTTTAAATAAATTATTATAGACCAAAACATTGGCAACCCTTGCAACAAAATTTCATATCATTGAAAATAAGTGATAGATTTATTTGTAACATATGTGTAACACGTGCAATTAAAATAATACCAGGTTTTTTAACACCATGATTATTATAATTTTTCAGGTGCCCTGGAGTAAATATTCCAAATTAAACAAACTGGAGGAAAAGGCGGAGTTTTTGAATAGTTTGATCACTTATTCTTTAAGAAAAACAAAATAAAATCTGTACAAATGAAATAACTTAGTTTAATTTAAACCGTCTTGGTATTATTATTATTGGCGCTCCCTAAACGGCAATTACATTGCGCAATATTAAGCATTACTATTGTTCAGTTTCCATACTTCGATAGGTATGTACAGACGACAGCAGGTCAACGTATACGAATCTGTCTTTTACCGGTCGAAACTTAACCTACCTCCGTTGTAGTAAGGTTGAAAATCTATTGCAGAAATTTTACAGATTGTGGTAATCGTCTGATTGATGTGCTGTCGTCTGTACCTACCTACATTAAAAGTTGACATGTTGGGCATCGCTGCAAAATCGACTACAAAATGCCCTACCTTAGGGTGTAATTTAAGCCCGCGTAGGCGCAGCAGGGTGAGGTGGCCCTCGAGCTGAGGAGCAGGTGCAAGCAAGCCGATGCTGCGATAATGAGCGTTAAAACCTTCGTCGATGTCTGCTACATGCGTGCTTGCATGTTGCAAGCTAGTCAACAGTTTTCAGATTTTTTAAAGTTGCCTGCTTTCTCAACCGTCAATCGTAACGCATCGGAAGATTTCTCTCCCTCCTTTTTTTGATTTATTCATGACCATAAATAGAGTCGAATACATAAGCTCCCTCCTTTCCTCTCCCTGTGTTGCCCAGTCAGCAATGACAGTGTTGCAACTATCAACTCATCAGGAAACTCAAAAAGTTGATAATAGCCTAACTACCACTAAAATGGCTCCGTGTATAAAGCACCTAATCGCAATTCGTATTTTTGATTATGTCTAAGCATTCTATAATATAAAAATCACCCCTATTTTCTTCCGTCATTGAATCACGCCTGAACGGTTACACCGATTCTTTTTCTGTCCTTTATCTAGGAGAATCAAATGATAAAAAAGGAACAGCTAGTCGTCAATATCGTAATATTACGCCTCCGATATCATCGTAGACAGCGTATTCTCTGTCTAGAGATATTGTACTGGTGCCAGCAGATCATCCTACCCGAATTTGTCAAATTCTATTGTGATAAGTTTGAAAATCTATATAAGAAATTTTACAGATTGTGGTAGCTTTATTGCTGTTGATGTGTCTGTATGTACATACCTCAGTCTGTACCTTAGAGTAAACATTTACTTAAGTATACTTTAAGGTCTGTACCTGGATTTGTAAAAAAAAACAAAAGCTTGTTATCCTGGTTTAATTCCTTCATATTTTATGCATAGTTAGATATAGTTTTTGTGCATAGTTAGATTAGCACTTTTCCACGTCTTTACAAAGGACAGCACCACAAACGTACATACTATGCACATCGCTGTTTTTACTGAACGAGTCTGTTTTTTCTTACATATAGGTATAGGTATAATATTGGTAAAATAAAAATGTATTGAGACGCCATAGTCAGAATACTAATATCCCTTAGGGAGACTAGTATACAAAGTTGTAATAAAACACGGACAGCGCGTTTCTGCAAGTTAAGCTACTGAGTTATATATTTTTTACACTATGGCAACATTGCTTTCTATGTCCGCCCGAATTTCCGAAGCAATTAATTTTACTCTATGGTAACGCATCAGCAGCTTGCAGACATAACGGATTGGGATATTTTCGCGCCCGGTTCTCGTGCGAGATAAATCTTAGAAGTACTTGTTGTCTACGTTATGCATAATTCGACAAACTGCTAATACAAATTATTTATAAGTAATATTTATTCTGTGTCATCATGTCTCAGACTGAGGAACCTATGGACGTTGCTGCAGATGTTGGGGAAAATTCTGTATGTTATAGTTCTTACATTTTTGTCTTGTGTATGTTCTAAGGATAATTCTTTAATCAGATTTTTGTCGTAATAGAATGGATCATCAAGCGACACTACGTCCTCGAGAGGCAAGGAAGGGGATTTCGAAAGTAAAATTGAAACTGATCGTTCAAAGAGATTTGAGTTTCTGTTAAAACAAACTGAGATTTTCTCACATTTCATGACAAATACTCCTAAATCTGGAAGCAGCCCACCAAAACCAAAAGCCGGTAGACCTAAGAAGATCAAACAAGACGTGGACCCGGGCGGAGGGTCAGCGGGAGAGTAAGTAACAATGAAACTAACCTTTACCTTGGCTGTTCACAAACAATAAACTTGTGTTTCGATAGAAATGTTTATTGTATTCACTTTTATTTTGTTATGTTTATAATATAAAGTGACAAACGTTACTCACAGTTTCATAGTATAAAATTGCTATTTGTAATTCTCTAAACGTCTTTCAGCCATCGCCACCGAAAGACTGAACAGGAAGAAGATGAAGAGCTTCTTGCAGAAACCAACACTAAAGTTAAATCAATATTCCGCTTTGAAGCTTCCCCACATTATATTAAAAATGGAGAAATGCGTGATTATCAAGTAAGAGGTCTCAACTGGATGATCTCTCTGTATGAAAATGGCATCAATGGTATCTTGGCAGATGAGATGGGTCTTGGAAAAACACTGCAGACTATTTCTTTGCTTGGATACATGAAGCATTTCAAGTAAGATTCAATATGTTACATTATAAAATCTTAAATTGATTAACTGAAATTGAGATAATGTATGAAAATAATTTTGTGTACATATCAAATTCATGTATTTTTTCTTTTTTCATCAGAAATGTCCCAGGACCACACATTGTCATTGTTCCAAAATCAACATTAACAAATTGGATGAATGAGTTTAAGAAATGGTGTCCATCTCTAAGAGCAGTATGCCTTATTGGAGACCAAGAAACTAGGGTATGTTTCAGTTATGTTCTTGTCATTTAGAATTAATTACTTCATCAAACCCCTTTGACCCTTTTCACACATTAGGGAGGCGACTGTAGTGTTTTAATGTTCATAGTTTATTTTGTCCTCAGTATGTATTATATGTATGTTGTCTTTTGCTTCTCTTTGTATGAAATAAATGGTTTTTCTTTCTTCCTTTTCAAATAACATTTTAAAACTGAACACAACATATTTCATAATGTGTTGCACAATTGATTGATCATAATTATTTTTTGTCAGAGCACATTCATTCGAGAAGTTCTCATGCCTGGAAACTGGGATGTGTGTATTACATCCTATGAGATGATAATAAGAGAGAGATCAGTATTCAAGAAATTTAACTGGAGATACATGGTGATTGACGAGGCTCATCGAATCAAGAATGAAAAGTCGAAACTTTCTGAATTGCTAAGAGAGTTTAAGAGCATGAATAGGCTGCTGCTCACTGGTACCCCACTGCAAAACAATCTCCATGAGCTGTGGGCACTGCTGAACTTCCTTTTGCCAGATGTATTTAACAGTTCTGACGTAAGTGGCATTACTTAACTGATCTTGTTCCACTACAGCTACATTGGTGAGCTCTTTTGGTAAAATATTCTAAATTGCAGGACTTTGATTCTTGGTTCAACACTAATGCAGCTCTCGGTGACAATCAACTAGTGTCTCGGTTGCATGCAGTTTTAAGACCATTCTTACTACGTCGCTTGAAGTCTGAGGTGGAGAGGAAACTTAAACCAAAAAAAGAGGTGAAGGTGTATGTTGGTTTGAGCAAAATGCAAAGAGAATGGTATACTAAGGTCCTGATGAAAGACATTGATGTTGGTATGTATAAATACTATTTGCTATTGTTGAGCTTTTCTTGACATGTCCTATGAGAAATCAAACATTATATAATTTGTTATAGTAAATGGTGCTGGCAAGGTTGAAAAGATGCGACTGCAGAACATTCTTATGCAACTGCGCAAATGCTGTAACCATCCATACCTGTTTGATGGGGCAGAACCTGGCCCACCCTACACTACTGACTTGCACCTTGTGTACAACTGTGGAAAACTTGCCATCCTTGACAAATTGTTGCCAAAACTCCAAGAGCAGGATTCTAGAGTATTGATATTTTCTCAAATGACCAGGATGTTGGACATCCTAGAAGATTATTGTCTTTGGCGGCAATATAAGGTAACTATTATTGGACAATATAGGAATTGCAACAATATGAATTCAATCCATACTAATATTATAAAGCTAACCAGCTTGTTTCTTAAGCATGTGTAAATATTTTCAGTACTGCCGTTTGGATGGTCAAACACCACATGAAGATAGAAACAGGCAAATTGAAGAGTACAATGCAGAGGGAAGTGAGAAATTTGTATTTATGTTGTCGACGCGCGCTGGAGGTTTGGGTATTAACTTGACGTCGGCTGATGTCGTCATAATTTACGATTCCGACTGGAATCCACAAATGGATTTGCAAGCTATGGACAGAGCACATCGTATTGGGCAGAAAAAGCAAGTAAGTAGTTCGTCTAATACATAATAATAGGCTTTAACAAAAAATCACCTCTTAGTATACAATTTTTTAATTAACCCCTAGCAGTCGGGCAAAAATACTTAACTAATAAAAATAAATACTTACACAGGTAAGAGTGTTCAGACTCATCACTGAAAACACAGTTGAAGAGAAAATTGTTGAACGTGCCGAAGTGAAGCTTAGGTTAGACAAACTGGTGATACAGTCTGGGCGTTTAGTTGATCAAAAGAGTCAGCTCAACAAAGACGAAATGCTCAACATGATCAGACATGGTGCCAACCACGTGTTCTCGTCTAAAGATTCGGAAATCACAGAAGAAGATATTGATGTCATATTAGCTAAAGGAGAGCACAAGGTAATGTTTTTAAGGTGCTCCTACATGATCAATAAAATCTGCAATATTACGTATTGTGCAAATTTATTCGCCTTAACTTTGCATGGTTAATAAATACAATATTGAAGACTGCGTAAATTTAGTTGAAGAAAAAAGTTTAAGTGCACAATATTTTTCATGTAATATTGCACAATGTTATTGTAGATCTAGGGCAGGGGTCGGCAACCTTTTGAGTCAAAAGAGCCAAAAATTACAATTTACAACATTTTTAAGTTTTTAAAGAGCCACAAATAGACCTAATGTGTACGTCGGCGACATAAGTTCGCGAAGCCCAAGGGCGAATCCAGCTTTTGTGCTAGGGAGGGGGGGGGGATTGATCATACAATTGTGGTCAAGTACCAATACATTATTTTTATTTTGATAATGTATATATATTATACATGAAGCAAAGAAATACATAGAAAAATAGTATGAATGCGCGAGCGAAGCGAGCGCGAAATTTTTTCAGCTCGACGTGTAAACATCGTAAAGAAGAGGGCACGAGTAGAGCGAGCGCGGTTTCTTTGGACAGTTTTAGGTCAAGTCACAAAAATATCTAATTTTGAAAATGTATCTCAGGTACCTCCTAAAATATTGTAAAGCTGAAGTTACCACGATTTGTTTAAGTTAATTTGTGGTGGTATAAAGCAAGGAAAAAGACAGGCAATCTATACTTATAATAAATCTGTAGAGAGGTCAATTCTGTACATGAAATATATTTCCAAAATAACTATAATGGGGTGATTAGGGATCGATACTGATGCCAAAAATGCAATCCAGTAGAATTTTTGTCTGTCTGTATAACCGTTATAATATAGAAACAAAAACTACTCGACGGATTTTAACGAAACTTCGTACAATTATTATTCCTACTCCTGAGATAGTTATAGTATACTTTTCATCACGCTACAATCAATAGGAGCAGTGAAGGGAAAGATCTTTGATTATGACGACCCGCTGTCGCTGGCATAAGTGACATAATCCGCGAACGAAGTCGTTAGTAGAAGCTAGTATATATATATAATATAAATGCGCGAGCGAAGCGAGCGCGAAAAAATTTAAAAAGTGTACGTAGAAATAAAAGAGTGCGCGATTTTTATTCAAAATCAAGTCGTTTATTACACTTAGGCCTTAACAAGCATTAATGAAAGTCAAAACAAAATATAGGTCTGGAAGTTAATTCATAATTAATTTAGTTGCACATTCCATTTTGACCACCATTAAGACCCCCACGAACCGCCCTTTAAAGGCGAGGCCTTTACTTTGCAGTGAAAAATCGTTAAATTAAGTGAGCCAAATTAAAAAATAATCTAGTTTTATTGTTAACAAAATGATGACGAAAAATATTCACACACATAGAAATTAAAATAGTCGAACCTTTCAGCGTTTAGCCTCACTGATTTTTCAGAATTGTGTCGTAAGTTTAGCCGCTTTTTCAGCTTCGATTATCCGAACTGATAACGCGGATAGTCAAACTTCAAACTTCAAATATTTATTGCGATCATGAGTAGTACAAGATGTTACAAAAGATAAAGCACATACATGATACCCTGTCAGGGCGCAGCAACACAATTTTAATATTCATAAAGTTACTTACATACTATTTATAACTATATTTATGTATTATATTTATTAATGTATAACAGAATATTACTGCCTAATCCTTCTCTGTGTAAGAGGAGGGCTATGTCCAGCAGTGGGACGATAAAAAGGCTGATAAAAAATTATATTTATGTATATCTATTGCTTACTATTATTATTTTTCATTATACATATATTATTTGCTTTTAAAATGTTATAATTCAATTTAATTAATATTTTTATTTAACATTGCCTTGTAGTTTAGTTCTGTCCTCGAAAAACTCTTTCATACTGTAATAGCATTTTTTGGTCAAGTACTTTTTTAGTTTGTTTTTGAAAATATTAAAACTGGAGGTTTCTTTTAGTTGTGGTGGTATTTTATTATATATTTTAATGCACATTACATATGGCCCAGAATGAAATATGGCTAAGTTTGATGTCGGTAAAGCGAGTGAATTTTTATTTCTTAGGTTACGAGGTTGCGAGTAATGGTCTTTTTTTAGTGGAAATAGATGAATATGTTTTTTGACAAATAGACAGATTTCAAAGATGTACATACATGGATGGTAATGTTAGTATGCCAAGTTCAATAAAGTGTGGCCTGCAGCTATCCATTCCGTCGATGTTTGCGAGGATTCTTATGCATTTCTTCTGCAGTTTGAATAGAACATCTGCGTCTGTACTGTTACCCCATAGTATTATTCCATACACAAGCCAGGAGTGTGCATATGCATAGTAAGCAACTGTTGCTGATTTTAGGTCTGTGGTTTTTTTTAGTTGAAGTAAAGCATATGTAAACCTGGATAGTTTCCCGCTTATGTTATGGATGTGGCATTTCCAATTTAGGTTTGTGTCTATGTGTAAGCCTATCTTGCCTCATCGTGCTTCTCAAATAGTATTTTTATAAATTTCAACATTATGAAGCTTCTCTCAGCGAAAGCTGTTCTGACCGGAACTGTGAGCATAATTCTAATTTTAAAATAAATTAATAAATGTTAAAATAGTAAAATTCATTATCAGCTGCCTAGCTTTCTCCCGAAATGTTCGGGGTCGGCAATCTAAACCAGGATAACTGGCGAAACGAAAATAAATAGGTAACTAGTTTTTCTGCGAGGCCTCCTCAGGAATCAACGTACAAGTGGCTGAGATAGAAATGGTGCCGAATCTTTGTTAATCGATTGAGAAAGTTTTTTAATTGGTTTTTAATTTATGAAATAAATAATAATTGTATGGAACTAAAGAGCCGCAGCTTCCCACCCAAAGAGCCGCATGTGGCTCGCGAGCCGCAGGTTGCCGACCCCTGATCTAGGGGCTGCTGTACTCAGATTCTTTGAATTATTAACTGTCGAGATCGTTTTTATGTTTCATGTATTTTGTAGACTGAAGAGTTGAAGCAAAAACTGGAGAGTCTAGGAGAATCTTCACTACGAGCTTTTTCGATGGACACACCTGGCGCCACAACAGATTCAGTCTACCAGTTTGAAGGTTTATTCTAATTAATAGCAATACAATATCAAAATAATTATTGTATCGTGACTCTCAGTCAAGATACAATAATTATCGTGCACAGCACTACTAATCGCAAATATTTTATTTAGGGGAGGATTACAGAGAGAAGCAGAAAGTTTTACCCATTGGTAATTGGATAGAACCGCCTAAACGCGAGCGTAAAGCTAACTATGCAGTGGACGCTTACTTCCGAGAGGCACTCCGCGTGTCCGAACCGAAGGCGCCTAAGGTACAGGTAAATAAGTGTAAAGAGCTAAATGCGGAGGTCAGCGCAGCAGTCTACTTACTTGGTGGTGGTTCTATGGCAATACAATTATCAATTAATTCATGTACTCTTATTATGTTAATTGATTAGCTCTTTATACTGGCATTATGTAGTCATACTGTTTCTGCTGTTAAATATTTATTTATTGCGCCTTATTACTTATTTAGAACTAGAATATCACTATCAATTCACATACTATTCATGTTATTATTTGCATATTTTCACTTTACTACAATGTATCTAATGCTTTATGTCGTAGTTAGATTGGTTTCAATGACATTTTAATTGTATGGATAATGTACCTGTACTTTTCTAATGTCTAGGCACCACGTCCTCCAAAGCAGCCGATTGTGCAGGATTTCCAGTTCTTCCCACCGCGACTTTTCGAACTTCTGGATCAAGAAATATATCACTACCGCAAAACATTGGGGTAAGGTGTTAATCAAGAGAGTATTTCTTAATATTTGTTTAGAAAAAGCTTCTTACACAATATTTTTTGTTAGGTACAAAGTTCCTCGGAATCCTGAGTTGGGTCCCGATGCCGCCAAGATTCAAAGAGAAGAACAACGGAAAATAGATGACGCTGAGGCTCTTACTGAAGAAGAAATACAGGAGAAAGAACAGTTGTTAACTCAAGGTAAAGTGTAATTCTTTTAATGTTTAGGTGTAGGTACTAATCGATTTCCAGTCTTTGTCATCATAATTTTCAGTTTAAATTTTCACTCAATATTTTTACAGGGTTCACAAACTGGACGAAACGTGACTTCAACCAATTCATTAAAGCTAATGAAAAATATGGCCGAGATGATATTGAAAACATTGCCAAAGATGTTGAAGGCAAAACTCCTGAAGAAGTTCGTATAATATGTTGGTTTAAAAATTAGGACTCAAGGAATGAGATTAATAATAATTTATTAAAATTTTAGGTTATGGAATATTCTGCAGTATTTTGGGAGAGGTGTCATGAACTTCAAGATATAGACAGAATAATGGGACAAATTGAAAGAGGAGAGGCCAAAATACAAAGAAGAGCGTCCATCAAAAAAGCACTGGATGCTAAGATGGCGCGGTATCGAGCTCCATTCCATCAATTAAGAATCTCGTATGGAACAAATAAAGGGAAAAATTATGTTGAGGAAGAGGACAGGTGATGTTATTTAAAGATTTTCTATATAATGCAATCTTTGAGTCAACACCTAAGGCTAGTTATAAACAGAGGCGCCAAATTTATGCCGAGTGACCGGTGTTTATTTAGTTTTCAAATTGTAATTGGCTTGAATCAAGAATGACATGCTTCGTAACAGAGTTGGTAATTTCTTGTAGATTCCTGGTGTGCATGTTGCATAAATTGGGCTTCGATAAAGAAAACGTGTATGAAGAACTCCGAGCATCAGTACATGCTGCTCCACAATTCAGATTTGATTGGTTTCTCAAATCCAGAACAGCAGTTGAATTGCAACGCAGGTCGGCAATATATGAGTTTTTACTATGTTAAATTTAAAAAAGTACTTATGTAAAATTAAATTCGAGTCTTTGTTTTGCAGATGTAATACTCTTATAACTTTGATCGAAAGAGAAAATCAAGAGCTGGAAGAAAAAGAAAGAGCTGAAAAGAAGAAAAAGAGTGGTGCAGCCAATCAAAACACACCTGGCGGAAATGCTACTGGCAAAGGCGCTAATACCAGTAAACGCAAAGCCGATAACACACCAGATACCGCCCAAAAGCACAAAAAGAAGAAAAAATGAACCTAGTATGGTTCAACACGCAAAAATGATTACAATTTCTTAAGTAATGATTAACATTGCAATGGTAAATAAACCTATTGTCATGAATGTCTACCATTTTTTTATGGCTATAAAGTTATTCCAACACTGCAGAAGCAGCGGGCAAAAACTCGATATACCTACTAATTCCCGCACCCCGATAAAAGTATATATAAACTATATTTATTACTGCCAAGTTTCATCAAAATCGGCAGTTAGGTATTGCGTGAAGGACACACTTACAAATCTCCACATTTATAATATTAGTAGGTTAGGTAGGGTAATAATGAAATGAAGTATGTAGGTATCTCGACTTAGCGCACGAGCGCGAGGTAGGTAGCCGCCATGTCGAATTTCGGCATGGTCGTGGTGCCGATTGTGTCAAGAGCCTCGTTACGCGGCTGGGTCAATGAACTGATTTAGAAGGCGGTACCTACGCCTTGAAACGGCGCGTTTTGTGAGTCTCTGGAGTCCTTAGAGTGCTTTTCCACCAGCGATATACGTAGATATGCTGCGAGGATGTGATAGCTAAGCTGGAAACTATGTGACAGTTTCCATTGATACTAAGCTATGTAGGTAGCGGTGCGAGTAAGGTGTGCTATGTGTATATGCGCGGCTGCAAGTAGCTGCGCGAGGAAGATGCACAGCTCTAGTATGCGATGTATCGATAGTAGGGGAGCGGTGAGGGCTTAGAGTATACATCTATGAGGGCGACCATCCGTAGCACCATAAAGTAATAAGCCACTAGAGAGCGTATTCGGCAATTTCTTCTCAGTACACGATTCACCACTGCGGGCCGGGGGACGAGGCAAAATTCGCGGCTGCTATTGGTCGGTTCAAGGTCGCGTTGCATGAGTGTACCTGGTAAGGGTTGGCTGTCCTTGGATAAAACAAAAATCGATATCGATAAAATGGATTTCATTGTAAAAAAAGTATTCAATAAAAATCTTATACGAATATTTAATCAAAATTAATCTATTAAAAAAATACAACTGTATAAGAAAATTATTAATTTTTAAAATGGATTAATTTGGTATACGTTTTTCGTAGTGTTTAAGGGTTCTGATCGTTTTTTGTAAATGATGAAAATCGAGCGTCTACATATTTCTGAATGATGCATCTCGCCAATTCAATCAAATGATTTGTTGATTCTATTTCATATTTATAATTGTCGATATCGACTTCATCCATAAAGATAGCAGCACAAATTTCTTCGATAGGAATACAAAGGGCAAGAAAGAGATAAACGCATTACAATTTCTTAATGAAAGAAAGGGACTTTCCCAAAAGACATCAACGAGCGGGCGCGCGGTTCACCAACCACCATTTTAAATAGACCCCTGGGGAATTTCATAATCTAATTAAATCAAACGCAAATTTTGGTATTGTTTACTTATCTATGAAAAGTTATGCCACACTTTTTGTAACTAGATGTCCTGGAATGTTTCCCACACCATTTCAACGCGCATGATGGCATTTTTGTATTTTATTAACCAAATAAAACCCACAATAATTTGTAATAATTTTGCGTGTGCAGAGGTCATAGACTTGGTCACAACTAAAGATTCTTACTAGGATCATAGCCTATATAAGCGTGAAAACTCTAATGTTTGGCGAGCGCGGGGGCACTATATGCGCAGTCAAGTGGTTTTATAGTCTTTGCGTAGCACACATCCTTGCATGTAAAAAACATATCTTTAGTTGAATCCGATTCCACCAGTGCAGTGCTATGTAAGCTATTTGTACCAATAAATATGATTGGTGGATACCAAACGCATCCACAGCAACGTAGCATAGCACATCTCTAGTGGAAAAGCACCCTTACCACACGGTGGCTTCCTGCAGACCCTGATGATATTTTCAAATGTTTTTATAATCATACTTGTAAATGAAAATACAAAGAAAGGGATAAAATTATATATTTACGTAGGTTTTTATGCACACTGTTGGTGTTTATTAGGAATTCTTTGGATACCTACTTAGTTAATGCACAAAACTACAATCATAACAATGTACAATGTAGTGATAGCATACGAAATAAAACAATAACACATGTATGCATACAAGTTGGCATCTACATATGACATAGTACAAAATGTTACTTACTCCGTGCTATATTTAAAACACACGCTAACTGTAGTTATTTTCATTTAAAAACTAATAAAAATATTTCTAACAGTACCTACCTATTGTGAATGCTTTCAATAAGTATGTTCTTACTACTTTTACTTCCAAGTTTTGTAAGTATAACATTAATGAAACATGTCAAAAATACAGATTGTCTAATAGTATAATGAAAGATTTAATATTAATTGCAGGTTTTACAAATCTTACAACTCTCAATAAAATCACTTTCGACTCATGATGTTACTTCACATCATTTACCTATATTATCATCAATTTTATATAATGATTAATTAGCTTTGGTTCCTTAGTTAAACTAGTTATAGACTAGGAATTGAAGCAATGGCAAATAAAATAAATATAAATGTCTATCATGAAATAGTTTCTTGTGGTTTGATGGAACAACTAATATAAACTAAAAAAATGTAGCCTTTCCTAGGTCTTGCATATTAAAAAGAAAAAAATATAGATAGATTGAGACCGTCACACATCACATAATTTCTCAAGAAAGTGTGGGCTCTCCCTGTTATCATCATACCTTTCATTTGTGAGAAAATAACTGATGTCTGACAAATTACTAAGCCCTTGAAGGGCTCGTTTAACGCATTTAAAATTTTTATAACTGTTGTAGCCATTTATCAGTATACTGACGTTACTTCAGTCTTTGACTGACTTGGTCACTCGGTCTGCCGCGCTCTATTGAGCTCTCAAGTTCAACAAGCACTTTTGAACACCGGTAAAAACCGACGTCGTTTAGCTCGATACAAGGCAGGAGCGCGCGAGGTATCATCTGCGTGTCTCCAGATAAGCACGTACGTCCTGACTGATTGACCTTGCGAAGCTGTTCGCTGAGTCAGCGTGCGGTAACCATGCATGTTAAATTTTAGGTTCACCAAAATTTTAAGACTGTTTTTAGTTAAATCTACAATTTAACGTTACAGTTAGCATTCGATTTTCTATGTTGATTATTGGAACAACATTCTGTATGATTTTTATGTAACTTTTCATTGATTACTAAGAAAATAGAATCGAATATACTATTTTATTATTAGAACGAATAAGGCAGCTAATGCAATTTAAAAATGCTGAGAAAAAAATTGCATGACCTAATAAGCCTTACCAGTGTAGTTTATGCTACACGCAAATATCACAGGTTTTGCTCAACAATTTCTTTTTTTTGCACATTATCAGGTACAAACATATTATAATACTTTGCTGGAATCTCTTCATAATATTATGAGACGAAAAAAATGCTGTGTGTAGTTCACGACACAGAGTATCTGCTCATCAGGGTGAATTGCCATTCTCCATATTATCTTGGAAACTATTCACATTACTGGCAAATGGTGCCCCTAAGCCATACAGGTGACCACTCGTACTTTCAATATTGCCATCAAAGAATATCTGAAAGAAAAGATAATTACTTGTAATAGAATAACTCAAAGAGATAGCAGTTCCATAATGTGTTATTCTAATAAATAGAAACATACTTCTTTGATTTTGAAGAAAGCCATTCCTGTGAGATGTGAATCCGATCCAGCTTGGTGCTGTGGTCCTACTCTGCGCAATTCCAACTGATCTGCTACTTCTTGTAGACCACCTTTTAAGTTCTTACACAACTTCATCAAGTACTGTTGATAAGTATCAAAACTTTTAATGAAATAAAAAATGGGTCAGGTTCATTCATAACAGATTATAAGTGACACTTACTTTTACATCATACACAGTAGGAAAATACAATCTAAGACTCTCAAAGAAATCATTTTCTTCTTGTGGCAAATTCTGATCAGTAAGGATTTTAAGTAAATATCCAAAGTCATAGCCAGAATGGAAACTCAACCAATTGATATTGTCCATCAGTACTATACCTAAAAGAACAAGTTATAGTTTTAATAAACAAGAAGTTTATTTACTTATCACTTATTAGAAAATTAACAAGTTATTACCTGAAGACATTAGGAGTTCTGCAAATTCTAATGGTTCAATCCCATGCTCTTCATGTTCTCTAAATTGGAGTCCAGAATTTTGAAGCAAATCAATTGAGTCTTGAGCATACATGTCCTCTCTATGTCAAAGATAAAATATACTTTAAAAATTTTGGCTTGCTGTTATAGGTATAAGCTTGCAGTTTCACACAAGTACTGGGTGAAGTACTACTTTTCGCACATGGATAAAAAGAAGCCTATATACAATAGTGTTGTTGTCAAGCTAGTATTTGGGGGACAAGAGTGTTCATAAACTGTATTGGTTCAGCCTTTATAATACAAGATTTTTCCAATACCTTATATGCTGTCTTTTTAGTAAATTTCTAGCCAATTTTAAATTATAATTCATCACATTCTGGAAAATTGTAGCAATTGACAACAGTTACTGAAGGTTGTAAAACATGCCAAAGGTAGGCTAAGAAAGGTAAGTAGACGGTTGCCAAAAACATACAGGGGATGTAAGCATGTACAGGGAGGGAGTTAAAAAGATTCATAAGCTGTTACTGCCCAGAGTCATCAAAATATATCCAGTACTTTTAGCATAAAAGAGCAACAAACATACATATATACATTCTTATGATCTTTGCTGTTTATGATGTAAGTAAGATTATATGATTTGTTTGCATACATACTGTAAGTTGAACTTAAAATTGAATTGCCAAGTAGTGCAGCCAGGCGGAGTTTTACCATTTTCATCCATAAATGTAAGACCAAGCTGTATGATTCTTAAAAGGTCCACATTGCATCTGTAATATGTACAGATCCACATTAATAAAATGTATTTTTAAAAACGATTTAAATAGTAGTCAAATAACCATTCAAATAAATCTGCATGAAATAAAAAGCATTGTAATTTCATTTTCATAAAATATCAAGTTATAAATTTGTGAAATAGGTGGGTTACCTCAACAGCTGATACTGATAGTCAGCAGTAGACCTGAATTCTCCAATTGGTCTTGCTACCACCCCAGGAAATTCAGTATCCATGGCTACCCAGTGAAACTTCTGTACGATCTAACATCATGAAATAAAGGGAGTTCATTTTAATTCAATGTTATAGAAACAAAAACATGCATGTGATAAAAGTAGCAGTGAAAGTAGAATAAGTATTTATTAATTTTAAAAATAAATAATGAACTACACTAACCTGTCTAATAACATGAAACTCCTCATGTAGATTGTGATTCCAAACGTTTTTAATGGAACAATCTTCTTTAATGGTACTCGCTAAAATGGATCCAAAACTAGCTGCAGGCATTTGGATATTGTGAATTTATTCTATCGTAAAAAAGAAAATCTACAAATTATCTGTTTATAATTTTATTCGGCAGCTGACTGACAGTCTCCGAGTTCTCTCTGCTGCAGTGTTGTCAACCCTAATTTTGGAAAATTAGTAGAACATGTGCCGAAAATCGGTAGAAGTTGGTAGAATCCAAGATCAAAAATAGGTAGATCTATAGTGCATTTATTTTACCACTAGCTTTTGCCCGCGACTTCGTTCGCGTGGAACAGCTCGACATTTATAGTACGGAAGTGAACAATAGATGGCGCTGTATGTGCGGAATAAATTTATTTTTTATTTTTATTTTTTGAAATAAAAACTATCCTATGTCCTTTCTCAAGTTCCAAACTATGTCTGTACCAAATTTCACACAAATCGGTTCAGTAGTTTAGGCGTGAAGAAAAGACAGACAGACAGACAGACAGAGTTACTTTCGCATTTATAATATTAGTTTGGATGAGTTCCCTGACAGTTCATAACTGATAGTTACAGTGATGTAACCTAACGAAACTTAATGGATTATTTTATAATATCGAATCCGTTGGCAAAGAAAATGGGATCTAAATCGAAATTTTTTATTGATTAAAAACAAAAATTATTTCATTACTTTTTCCGTTATTTTTATGCGGCTGATAATCCGGCAGTACTGAATTCGAATGCTGCCAATAAATTCGCGATTCCCCGCGTCTGCGTAATAATCAATTCTCCGCTTCTTATCAAAAGCTTCCGATCTAAGCATTAAAGTTTATCGGGTTACATTTGAATTGTAAGAAGTTTCAGAGTTAAAAAAAGACATTAAAAATACGGTATATTATTACCGCGTAATGCTAAGAACACATATCAATAAACTGGTAACTTAGGTAAAATATAAAAAGACAGTCTTTTGAATTTTCCGCTAACAGTCCAGAATATTCTTCGCGTCAATTTGAGACCTTATGAAGAATCTACAGTGCGTAATAAGGTTAATTAATTATGCGTTACTGTCGGGCATGTCGGTTCGTTCGGCATGTGAAGGAATTCTTCAGGAAATAAAATTATCTATGAAAAAATTAAAATTAATTATATTTTAACATTACAAAATTCATTACGAAATCTTAATATGTATTAGGATATAAAATAAACCGATAAAACCTTAAGTGAAATAATAGTCTTAAATCTATAATTTCTATAAAATATACTAAATTAATAAATCTAAGTAAAATTATTTTGACATTATGTATTGTAATATCAACCTAAATTGTATAATTAATTACTAAATTAATGTGGATGTATGGAATTTATTTACATACATAATTATGATAAAATGTTGATTTGTTTAAATTTCTTATATGAATGTGTATAAATCAAATAGTGGACCAAACACAGTATAGGTCTATTCACAGATGACGGAGACATGATCACTTAAATAATGTCAATTGTCACACACAGTTGTACATATTATTTACACAGCACACATTGAAATGTTACATTCACTCTGAAATGTGAAACACTCGAGGTTGTGGCGTCAGGCTTATGACATGCCCGTTTTCTAAGGATCAAGAGGAGTTTCCATTTTCGCCATTGTCTTGGAAATTGTTGACATTTACCGAAAACGGTGCACCCAATCCATATAAATGTCCACTAGAACTTTCAATGTTATCATCGAAGAATATCTGCAAATAGATACATATTAGTGTTTGTTGTCAGTAAATTCCTAACGTAATCTCATTCCCGTTCCCGTTATTATATACATATTTGTCATATTGCCTTGAAAATGTGTACCTCTTTTATTTTAAAGAAAGCCATTCCTGTTAGATGTGAGTCAGAGCCAGCCTGGTGCTGCGGTCCCACTCGACGTAGTTCCAACTGGTCTGCTACTTCCTGCAGTCCACCCTTCAAGTTTTTGCAAAGCTTCATCAGGTACTGAAATGTTAAAATAAATGAAAAATTACTAAATATAAAGAGAGGTCTTACGAAATTTTATATTGAGTAAAACATGACTCAATTCTTGACAATTACCTTTACATCATAAACTGTTGGGAAGTATAACCTTAGGCTTTCAAAGAAATCATTTTCATCTTGAGGTAGGTTCTGGTCTGTGAGTAGCTTGAGAAGGTAGCCAAAGTCATAACCAGAATGGAAACTGAGCCATTTGATATTGTCCATTAGCACCAGTCCTGTAAATAAATTGTTTGCCTTGAATTAATTAATTTATACTTATTTTATATTGAGAGATGATCATTTGGAAAATTATTAACTTGTGTAATACAAGCTCAAAATAGACACATATTGTCATTATTATACCAGATGACATCAACAGTTCTGCAAACTCCAGTGGCTCAATACCATCCTCTTCATGCTTTCTGAATTGAAGGCCTGAATTTTGTAGCAGGTCTATTGAATCTTGTGCATACATGTCTTCTCNAGTTCCCTGACAGTTCATAACTGATAGTTACAGTGATGTAACCTAACGAAACTTAATGGATTATTTTATAATATCGAATCCGTTGGCAAAGAAAATGGGATCTAAATCGAAATTTTTTATTGATTAAAAACAAAAATTATTTCATTACTTTTTCCGTTATTTTTATGCGGCTGATAATCCGGCAGTACTGAATTCGAATGCTGCCAATAAATTCGCGATTCCCCGCGTCTGCGTAATAATCAATTCTCCGCTTCTTATCAAAAGCTTCCGATCTAAGCATTAAAGTTTATCGGGTTACATTTGAATTGTAAGAAGTTTCAGAGTTAAAAAAAGACATTAAAAATACGGTATATTATTACCGCGTAATGCTAAGAACACATATCAATAAACTGGTAACTTAGGTAAAATATAAAAAGACAGTCTTTTGAATTTTCCGCTAACAGTCCAGAATATTCTTCGCGTCAATTTGAGACCTTATGAAGAATCTACAGTGCGTAATAAGGTTAATTAATTATGCGTTACTGTCGGGCATGTCGGTTCGTTCGGCATGTGAAGGAATTCTTCAGGAAATAAAATTATCTATGAAAAAATTAAAATTAATTATATTTTAACATTACAAAATTCATTACGAAATCTTAATATGTATTAGGATATAAAATAAACCGATAAAACCTTAAGTGAAATAATAGTCTTAAATCTATAATTTCTATAAAATATACTAAATTAATAAATCTAAGTAAAATTATTTTGACATTATGTATTGTAATATCAACCTAAATTGTATAATTAATTACTAAATTAATGTGGATGTATGGAATTTATTTACATACATAATTATGATAAAATGTTGATTTGTTTAAATTTCTTATATGAATGTGTATAAATCAAATAGTGGACCAAACACAGTATAGGTCTATTCACAGATGACGGAGACATGATCACTTAAATAATGTCAATTGTCACACACAGTTGTACATATTATTTACACAGCACACATTGAAATGTTACATTCACTCTGAAATGTGAAACACTCGAGGTTGTGGCGTCAGGCTTATGACATGCCCGTTTTCTAAGGATCAAGAGGAGTTTCCATTTTCGCCATTGTCTTGGAAATTGTTGACATTTACCGAAAACGGTGCACCCAATCCATATAAATGTCCACTAGAACTTTCAATGTTATCATCGAAGAATATCTGCAAATAGATACATATTAGTGTTTGTTGTCAGTAAATTCCTAACGTAATCTCATTCCCGTTCCCGTTATTATATACATATTTGTCATATTGCCTTGAAAATGTGTACCTCTTTTATTTTAAAGAAAGCCATTCCTGTTAGATGTGAGTCAGAGCCAGCCTGGTGCTGCGGTCCCACTCGACGTAGTTCCAACTGGTCTGCTACTTCCTGCAGTCCACCCTTCAAGTTTTTGCAAAGCTTCATCAGGTACTGAAATGTTAAAATAAATGAAAAATTACTAAATATAAAGAGAGGTCTTACGAAATTTTATATTGAGTAAAACATGACTCAATTCTTGACAATTACCTTTACATCATAAACTGTTGGGAAGTATAACCTTAGGCTTTCAAAGAAATCATTTTCATCTTGAGGTAGGTTCTGGTCTGTGAGTAGCTTGAGAAGGTAGCCAAAGTCATAACCAGAATGGAAACTGAGCCATTTGATATTGTCCATTAGCACCAGTCCTGTAAATAAATTGTTTGCCTTGAATTAATTAATTTATACTTATTTTATATTGAGAGATGATCATTTGGAAAATTATTAACTTGTGTAATACAAGCTCAAAATAGACACATATTGTCATTATTATACCAGATGACATCAACAGTTCTGCAAACTCCAGTGGCTCAATACCATCCTCTTCATGCTTTCTGAATTGAAGGCCTGAATTTTGTAGCAGGTCTATTGAATCTTGTGCATACATGTCTTCTCTAGAACAAGGAGGTGCATTGTCTACATTAGAATAAGATACAAGAAGTTTTTGTAGAAAGTAATTTAGGGTTTTCATTGGTACCTCAACATTTACACAATATCTAAAGAAATATTATTTCATAATTTCTGATAACTTGAATACAATCAATCTTGATTTCCTAACAAAAGATACTTACCTAAGTATTTCTTAAAAATATAGCAATAATCTATACTTACTGCAGATTAAATTTAAAGTTAAATTGCCATGTGGTGTAACCAGGTGGAGTCTTGCCATTTTCATCCATGAATGTGAGACCCAACTGAATGATTCTCAAGAGATCAACATTACACCTGAAATGTTATACAAATCTTTACTAATTATAAATGCAAAATTAACTCTGTCTGTCCATCTTTAACACTAAAACTAACCAATATAAATGATATTTGGTGCACAGATAGTCTAGACCTTGAGAAAGGACAAAGACTACTTTTTATACTATCATTGTAGTTGTCACTGAAACATACCATAAACATGCAGAAATCAGTGTGGATTTCCTCTAATGAAGTTAAACTTAGATATTGTCTATTATATGTATAATGTATAAGAATTTACCTTAGTAATTGATACTGATAATCAGCTGTCGATCTGAATTCTCCAATAGGACGAGCTACCACTCCAGGAAATTCTGTGTCCATTGCCACCCAATGGTATTTTTGGACCACCTAAAGACAACACAGTCTCTTGTTTAATTTATTATTTCAGGGCAAGTTTATAATTTGCTTGTTTGTTTATAATTTAGTTGTTTATAATTTTTTTTCATACTTCAGTTTCAGTTCATACTTCAAAATGTCCATTTTACTCACTTGTCTTATTATTTGAAATTCTTCATGCAAGTTGTGATTCCATACATCCTTAATGCCACAGTCTCCAGTTCCTGGAAGCTGGGACAGTGATCCAAAACTAGCTGCTGGCATCTGTGTGAAAATTGACATAAGTCTAAATACTGTTGGATCTTTCAATCTTTATTTCATTATCTACTCTTACTCATGGTAACATTTGATGCACGGTCATTCACAATGGAATAACAATAGAACGGAAAATGAGAATTGCAATAAAGTCACAATCACAACTTAGTGGATTCGAATAGGGCAACTTTACCTTGTGATCTGTTTCATAACATTGTTGTCACAAAGTGGAAAGTGGATCAACATTCAAGGCACCTCCAGAATTTCTAGTTTTGAACCAATTACCCGCCTCTAGGTGATTTACATATTACCCCAATTGATTTTATTGGGTTCAAATAAACAAACAGTCTTTACTAACCTTATATCGGTTATCTGCTTCCAGATGGGCAGATTCTTCAGTTTTTTTCGACGCCGTGGTTTACGATTTGTTGCAAACTTCAAATAATTGAGCGCCAGCGCTTTTGTTCAAAATGCTTGTTGATGTTTATAGGTTACACTCGGTTTCTAAAAACATCCCAGCGACTTCTGTCGCCAAATAGTTGTCAAGCAGTGGAATTATACGATCACTCATAAAGTGTTAAAAAATAATACTTCACCTACTTCAATGACCTCAATTATTTACTTATTTCTTTAGTATTACTGAATGTTAAAGTCTACGAATCTACGGGAACAAAAAATATGAGAAAATTTTATCGAAACAAGAACTTGCAAAGCAACACAATCCATTTTTTTTGTTTAGTTTTTTTGATTTTGTCCTAGACAGACACCAGTCTTTTCGCCTTTGGATAGTGTTGCCATGTGTCTGTGATTATGATTATCGAAGAATCTACCCATGGCTCTTGGTAGAACAAAATAGGTAGTAGAGATGGTAGTAGATTTTTATAATCTACCAAGCTGAAAAGTTTTTTGTTTGTTACTGACTTCAGGTCCGATTTGAATTTCAACGTTAGACGGCCCATATCTGCGCGGTGTAACCCCTGGTGGAAGTCAAAAGTTTTGTTGGACATTACGTAAGTTATAAAACTTAAAATATACCTTTTCAATAAATTATTTAAAAATGGTATCCAGTTTCATTTTGCTAGTTTTGGTGGATCCCCTACATTGGACCTGCTACATTCTTACATTTTCCCGAAACTAGAACTAGAGTCCAGACAGAGCTATGCATAAGTAGTCATTTACAGCGCGCATCGCGGAGTTTGAACACTATTATTGCATGTGAGTGTAGGGGAGACCGGGGACGAACGTAACACTTTGTACTTGTACCTACATTTCAGGCTGGGTATTACTGTTGTCATAAAATTAATATACCCATGTGTAAATTCAGTTTATGTTCTTTAGATTAGTAACTCGATTTTTTATATTGTGATGTGTTTTATGGGAAAAACAGCTGCTTAAAAAATAATTGTCAGTTGTTACTTTCGACCACGTTGGCAGGTCGAAAGTAACACGTTGTGGGTCGAAAGTAACAAGACATGGTGGTTGCTAATGAAAACAATATTATACTATATGCTAATGAATACTTAATAATATTAACTCTTTTTAATTAGCGATGACTGAGAATGTTATAAACGTAAGAGTAGACAACTATAATCAGAAAGCTTAGAACTGCTAAGCTATCGGGAATTACACGTGTTATTGTGAGTCAATCATAAAAGATAGACATATGCTGTCGTGGGATATTTTGTTTATTATTTTAAGGAGAACATTTTCTTCATACATGATTTCTGTGTAGCTTTAACCATTAAGGTTGCATAGGGTTTAACGCATTTGGTGCACTTTTCAACTTGTAAACCATGCTCAAATGGTGAACTTAGCAACTGGTGCACTTCTTAATTGGTGCACTTCGCAAAAGGAGCACTTTAAATAGTGAGATTGGGGAAAAAAAATGTTTAAAATAAAGATCTAAAGTACAATGTAAATAATAGGACCCACACTATGTATAACTTTCATACCCTTACCACAATTTTAGACAACGACAAGCAACAAAACCTAATAAACGAAACTTGCTAATATCAAATATGAAGTAAAGCCAATGTATAATAACCTTATATATATAATAACTCAGACTTCAGATAATACTAGCAATACCCTTTTTAAGCACTACGTAAAAATTAAATAAAAACTATGAGAAACACATATAACATAGCTCTGCTATCTATATCTAAAAACGAGAACGGCCGAGTGAGGAGGGCCCCTAATAATGAAATTAAAAAAGTGGAAAGTAGCATCCCGGCTATACGAATACAGACAGCCGCCCTCCACTCTTTATATCTCTCTTCACCAGCCTATTTACTCCTTCCACTTCTCTTCCCCTACCCCCCTACGTCCCCCAACAATTCCCTACTGGTAACTAACCACTCTCTAGCCACTAACTCCCCGGAATGATCAAAACATATTTACTGTACAGAGCAAAAAAACGTAGAGACCATATACATAGCCTCTAACCACTACTTTCTCATCATCCATCCGTTTTCCGTATGAATCTATCTTATACTACTAACGTTGACCTTCTTTGTGCATTCTACTAATCAATCATGCTGATCATTCAACCCCTTTCAATCCCCTACACCCATTCTAGCTAGGAGTACCCCTTTATCACAACGTAAACACCCCCCTCCTAACCAACAAATGCCTCTTTACTATATCTAAAAGCAACATCGCTTACAAGCACTTTATCCCTGGATCCAACACACTCTCCATTACTAACCTACCACTCCGCCTATACCCCAAATATACAACATTCCCTCGCACCTCTATATGACTAGACTATATGTGTTTTCACAACCACAGTTCCTAAGAGTTAACTCTATCTTTCCGAACATAATCTACCTCTTTACCACGATTATCTCGAGCCACCTAGACAATATACCCATCTTCCATGAACCAAGATTCCCTCCCACCCTCCTTGACTCACTTACATCTCCCTACTCATTATATGAATAGCACGTCTTAAGTCTGTTGCCACGTCTCGTCAAAAATTGTGACGGTATGAACAACACCTACACCGCCGCGCTCGGTACAATGACACCAATCATCACACCCCCCTCATAACACCAGACTCTCAAGCACATCAACACTTCATCTTAAAAAGCTGCTCTTTGCGAAAGTGCACCATTAAGAAGTGCACCAGTTGCTAATATCACCATTGAGCATGTTTACAAGTTGCAAGTCGCACCAACTCCGTTAAACCTATGCAACCTAATGTTAAAAGCTACACAGAATCATGTATGAAGAAATGGTTCTCCTTAAAATAATATACAAATATCCCACGACAGCATATGTCTTCTTTTATGATTGGACTCACAAACACGTGTAATTCCCGATAGCCTTAATCAGTTCTAAGCTTCCATATAGTCTTGTCTACTCTTACCGTTAATAACAATTCTCAGTCATCGCTAATTAAAAAAAGTTAATATTATTAAGTATTCATACTCATAGTATAATATTGTTTCATACAACACTGATGTCCTTGTACTTTCGACCCAAACGTGTTTACTTTCGACCGCACACTCGGTCGAAAGTAACACACTGACAATCCTCGTCTCACACATCGCCCACACCACAAGATCACTTTATGCCTGCTCATATTCACCATAAACCCCGCCTCCGCCTACCCCACGCACCAACTTTAATGAAAAAAATTCGAATTTGACGAAAAACCCACCAGAAATAGCAATGATCTCCAAGTACAAAGTCGCTACGTTCCCTCTCCGGTCTCACCCCCTCTACAATTAATCCATACAAACTAACGGGAAAAAAACAGATTTTAATCTACAGCGGGCGAAACTGCTGCAGAACCTAGTCAATATAAAAGTCCTCCACGTCCTCTGCCGGGTCCACTTACCCAACTCATCTCCCCACGCCCACCCACATACACTCGAAAGTCGTCCTTGTACCGGCTTAAGCATACAAACTACTGAAACCTATTAAAATCACAAACCATATAGTAGATCTCGAAGAAGACTGCTAATTAAATCGTGCCGTCAAGTAGTCTCCAGTCAAACCGCGCCAAACACAAATATAACAATCCTGCCTTAAAACAACTTTTTGTTTATTATAAATAAATGCCACTTTCCTATAACTAATACATCAAAGAAACCAGTTATTTATAATAAAAATAGCATATAAATCGTGCAAATCAGATTAATAATATCTCAACTGATCATATAAATAATATATTACAAATATACGTTCTATTAAAGTCAAATATCAATTCATAAACTACGAAGATATCTCTTAGGCCTTTAGTACCTTGAATCTTTGTAACTGATCTAAACGCATATTTATAATTACTTATTTTTAAAAATAATAAAAAGTCTTAGGCCCAAGTTCATCGCAAACATTAAACTATTTTATTAAACAGACCCGGTTTTGCTTATTTACAAATAGTTAATTATAAATAATCTTTAGCTCATTACAATAATCAAATAACAAGGCCTAAAAAATTCTTCGCTAGTTATAATATGATATTTGACTTAATGACGTAATATTTTAATCCCTATATTATTTATATGATATAATATTTATTTAATCTATATTGAAAATTTATATGCTATTTTATTAAATTAATACTTGGTTCTGGACTTCATTATTATAGGAAGTGAGCCATTTATCTTAATAATAACAAAAAGCTTGGTTAGCATAGACCCCCTATAATATTTGTTGCGCGGTCTGCCTGAGACTACTTGCCGGCACCCGAAATTAATAGCATTGTCCTCTTCAGACTCTACTATATGCGTTCTGACTTTTAATAGGCTTCAAGTTTTTTGCTTAGCACCTGACTTGGAGATCTTTTATATAACTTAGCTTCTGCCAGTCGGTTTCGACTCCTTGTTATAGTACTTAAGAATCTCTTTTTTTTCCCGTCGTCTTTTTGTAGTATACTAGTGTAGACCGGACAACTTTAACACTTGTTACTTTGTTACCTTCATTCTGCTGGTATTCTTTTCAATTATAATATAATATTACCCAGTTATTAAATCTATTTTATTCTTTTTTTTAGACCTTTATAACTCGATTTTTATTATTGTGATTGTGTTTTCAGGAAAAAACAGCTGCTTAAAATAATAATAATCAGAAATAAGTTACTTATACACACATATTAGCAACACGCGTCGAAAGTAACACGCTTTGGTCGAATAGTAACAAGACACAGTGTCCTCACATGGATACACATATCTATACTATATTGCTAAGAATAGTTCAATATATTAACTTTTTTTAAATACGTCCCCCCATACCTGAAATTATAACTTAAGAGCATAGACAAATATACGAAACTTAGAACTGCTAAGCTATCGGGAATTACACGTGTTATTGTGAGTCAATCATAAAAGATAGACATATGCTGTCGTGGGATATTTTGTTTATTATTTTAAGGAGAACATTTTCTTCATACATGATTTCTGTGTAGCTTTAACCATTAAGGTTGCATAGGGTTTAACGCATTTGGTGCACTTTTCAACTTGTAAACCATGCTCAAATGGTGAACTTAGCAACTGGTGCACTTCTTAATTGGTGCACTTCGCAAAAGGAGCACTTTTTAAGATGAGTGGAGATTTGGAAAAAAAATGTTAAAACGAAAGAATCTAAAGTAACATGTTACTTTTGTACCCACAGGGCTATGTTACTTTCATACCCGTCCACATTTTTGACAAAACGTGCAACAGAACCTTAAAACGGAACGTGCTACTCAAATATGAATTTAAGCAATGTATAATCACTCTAATCAAGAAGAGATATCGAACAATTCAGAATTCTAGCATCCTTTTAAGACTACGAAAATATTAAATAAGAAAACGTCTAAAAACTTACTTTTGGTTTGTGAAAACACATATCGTCCTGTCACACAGCCGAAAAGCGCGTGGCGCACGTGGCGACTGAATGAAATTAAGAGGGGTGCTCCCGGCTATCGTCTGACGGGGGCACAGCGATGTTCGCTTTTTAGATAAATCTACAGAGCGCTTGTTACTTTCGACCCGCCGTTACGTTTGTCCCCGGTCTCCCCTACATGCGCAATAATAGTGTTAATAGCAATAATAGTACAATATATTATGTAATGAATAACTGACTTCAGAGAGGTGAAGGTAATTGACGAGAAGTTACTATTTCGTGAAATCATAGTCAAATGATCAAAATTTTCAATAAGAAAGCAAACTAGATTCAAGTCTTCAAAATTTTTATTTTTAGGGACTCAAACAGAAAAAAAAGAAAAACCAGAGTAAAGTAACATAGTGAACTTTTGAGACAGGAAGAGCTTTCGGGCAATGTGGTGCGGTTCACAATATTTCAACAGTTTGCAATCTTGCCAGATAAATTGTAATAGGTTTTTACAATCTTACGGTGACATATACATGCACGGTACACTATATACACGACCGAAGAGAGATTAGGCGTAGCGCTCACATTTACTTGCTCTCCGATGCACCGATATAACACCATCAACTTCAGTCTGCACTTGGGGCCTCTTGCTAAAATAAAGTATAAAATCTTACAAGTAAAAATCACTTGATTTTATTTTTCTTTAAAAAAACATTATCTTACTTTTCGTGTCCGCAATTTTACTGACCACAAAGGTATGTAATGTATGTACAGACAACAGCAGGTCAACGTATACGAATCTGTCAAATTTTACCAATCGAACATTAACCTACCTCCATTGTGATAAGGTTGAGAATCCATTGCAGAAATTTGACAGATTGTGGTAACTTGATGTGCTGTTGTCTGTACATACCTACTCTCAGAATGTTCTGGCACCCGCTGAAAGGCTGTGTGGAATATTGAAATAAAAATATGTATTAAGGTGCTGTGGACAAGTGTTACGAGTTGCCTGACTTGAGGAATTGTTTTATGGAATTTCCAAAAAAACATGGATTTGTACTCGATATATTAGACAAGACCTACAATATCTTTGCAAGCAACCTATTGAAAACCAAAAACCAAGTTATAGGTAGGCGGTAGCTACTGATATCATTAATTTGGCAAGTATATAGGGAAGTATTAGGTACTGTTAGGAAAAATATTTCGTATTTATTACAAAAAAAATAAAGTAGGACTACATCCTGCATTCGAGCCTCGATTTATTGCCCCCGGAATGAAAACGACTAATTAAAATTACTAAACCGTAATTTAGTAAATAAGCAAGTAAGTCATTTGCATGATACCTACGAATGCATTCAAATACATTATTTTAAGCAAGTAAGTCATTTATTTGCATCATACGAACGCATTCAAATACATCATTAGGTTTCTTCTACAATTAATTTAATTTGAACTAAACTGGTATAGTTTTCTCATGTATGTACAGACGACAGCAAAGGTTAATGTTCGGTTGGTAAAATTTGAAAGATTCGGGTATGTTGACCTGCTGTCGTCTGTACTATATATTTTCAGCTATGATGGATGAAAAGATAAGGTCAAGGCGAGTTTGTAGCTTATTCAATGGTTGGCGTGATTTTCACCAAAACGATTTCGAACACCAGTTGTGGTTGCAGGCTTTGTAACATAAATCCTCAATTATAGAGAAGAGATCCTAAATTGCAACTTCAAACATAAGCTATGCAAAGTGAGTTTCAAAGACAATTTACGATTTAGAAGTCGGCTTACAACTAAGCTGTAAAGTTATGATCGTCAGAGCATTGATAAAATTATGCACGATACTGGATTAAAATACAGATCCCGGGCTCAAGTTTGTGTGTCTAGATTGACTGAAAATGCTGGAAATGTACAAGCCGCCGCCGAGGTAGAGATGCTAGTCGTTTGCCAGCTCGCGCGAGGGCTGGTCGTTTCAGCGTCGCTTCAGAGCGCGCCTACGGTTGGCGCCCGGTAACTTTGTCATCGCGGTAAACGTAACTTTTCCTGAATATGTGATTTTATTTTGTGAACATTTTTATTGCTGTTTCGGTGAATTATTTTCTTTTTTTTTAACTTTCGCATTAACTTTGACTTTTTGGTAAGTTGTATTTGATAAGTTGTACTTTTGGGTAGGAAATATTTTTAGATAATAATGTCGCATTCATTTATTTGACATATATAAATAAATAATTACTTTTTTACCTAATTTAGACTAAGTAGAATAATTTTCCTTTCATTCCTTCACTTATTACAATAGATAGAGAGGTACAAAGTTTTCCTTTATAAAGGAATCGGTTTAAAATAACAAAGATTACTTAACATTGTATTGCTGTATTACAAAAAAGATTGCATTGTCCTGTTATCAGGTATTTACTTTTGCTGCATACATATGACACCCCAACCAAACAACGTTTTATAACTTTGGCGAGATTTCCTTGCTCTTCTTGATAAATATAACTACGTACGTAAAATACACTACTTACAGGCCCGGAATTATAAGAAAAAGAAATGGCCATCCAGCCAATAATATTCCGGACAATTATTTTCCCAAGACTATATAAACTACGAAAGCAAGACGTAACATTCCGAAGTACCTACCTATCACAGATTTTTATTTTGGACCAAACTCTGAACCCGTGAAAAAAGTTGTTCCACTTTTATATTTTTGAATGAGTTGGAAATAAAGAATGTATGAGTACGAATATGACGTCACTACGCAAAAACATCGTTTATTTCTCATGTGTAAGTAGACACATACAGGCACACGAGTTGGGTGATGTCGTTTATTTGATGGCACCATTTAGCATTGCGATCATGTTTGTTGGCCCTTACTTTATATCCTATTTAATGCTTAGGTACTTACGAACGTCCCAAATTATGGTGCATTACCTTACCAGTCTAATCTAGGCAGCCACTTCAATTGACAGCCACAAGTCCGTTCTTCTTAATACGCCATGTGACGGTCACATATTGTTCGTGCCGATACGAAAGATCGTTATCTCGACGATCGATCGAGACTATTATCCGTATAATGAGATTTCGCAGCAGGCAGAACGCACTGCACTGGTTAGTGAAAAGTCCTGCTACGGTAACTTTCCAAGTTTTTATTTATCTATCTACTTGAGAATGAGAAGACTTTTGGAAAGGAAAGGTTTAGGGAAATCCTTGCGGTACATGAGCTTGAAATACTCTTATAAAACCGGACAAGTGTAGGATCTTTATAAATCGTAGTTATTTGTTTTCATCATAATATAATTAATATCAAGAGCATAAGTTAAAGTGAATTTTCTTTCGTATTTTATTTTTACGTGATTGTTTATTTAAATATCATACTGACTACAACAAACAACCAAAATAGAATTATCGGAATCGGTCCAGTCTGCCCTTATCCCAATTTGATACTTTAGAATCTAAAGTATAGACGGATTGTTTACAATAGAGAAATTATTAGTTAAGTATTAATAACTTTAATAATTATAATTTAGCAGGTCGCTTTTTTGTTATTTGTTTAATTTGGTATTAGTTCGTAAACTTGTTATTTTGAAGAGTTGGTAAGGTATTTTAATAAATAGGCTTTGTTTAAAGGTGGATAAATTTTAATAAGCAATTGACAGTTGACCCCGAAAGAGCGCGGGTCGTGGCATTTACGTCAAGTAGGTAAGCTTGCCGTTCATCATTCGTTCACTATTCTTCATAAACACATAAGTATATCCAGGTATATCCATATTATGTAATAACATAGTAAATGTGTTTTTAGATTTCCAAGAACTTTTTTCTATGTAGGTACCTAAATAAGTAAGTCGCCTTATTTTACAACCTGGTCACGGATTTCATTATCAAGCGCACGAACAATTTTGAAATCTAAAGTTGGATTCTGCGTAAAGAAACCAGTATTAGACTGCCTATCGTAAGTTGGTAACCTTTTGTAAATACATTAGACCAACGTGCGCTTACGGCGCTGCGACCAACGGACGTGGTAACAAAAAACTATCGTTGCGGTTTTAACTTAATAATTAAACGCCATAGCTCTACACATTCCCGAAACAATACGAGAGCGAGAGACGGACAACCATATGATCTTAAAAGTGCTCCGTATCTCCCTTTCGAGATATGGAACCCAAAAAGTAGTAGTACTGTCCAGACCAAACAAAAATATTCAGAACGATTTCTATAAAATATACATGATTTTTCGATTTTCAGTGAATCGCTTGCGAAGAGATTGATGGCGTTTATTTATTTTATTTAGACTCTATAACAGCAATACTCGTTGAACTGTAAAAATAAATGAAAACTAAGCGGTTGAGTCTGGACAATATATAAAGCGATTATCGTATTTCTATTCAAGCAGACATGTATAGACAAACACATCAGCTTATTAGATACTACTGTTGATCGAATCATACAGGCTCAATACGCAATATCAAGTCGATCTACATCTATCCTATACACTGTAAAACAATGTAACCAGCTTATGTTTTCATTAAACGAAACGCCGTGGGTAGTTAACCATAGCCAGTTAGGTAACTTGGTTCAAAATCTCGTTAGCACATTGATGAGGCTGTCTTCCGGCGCTCGATTGTAGTTTACCCGTAAACCTGACATTGATACTAACAGGAACTCGGAACGCCGCCCGAGTTAATGGTGCTCAAGTTTCTTACTTCACGTGAAAAACAAACGACGTTCGTGGACCATAATTAGATAGTAATTGTAGATTTAAATTTTAACTGTAGCACACACGCAAGAAGAATACATAATGAAACAAGTAAATTACAGAAAATTCTTTTGGAAATGGTTCTGTATGTTTTAGACATATTTATGTGTGTGTAGCTAGCCATTCGGTCTCATTCTGTAGAATTCGAACAAGAGTCTCGAACCATACCTAACTTTGGTATTAAGTTGTGCTAAGATTTAAAGGCAAAAAAGAAATTTCATGATCCTTTGAACCTGTTCGTTCTCTTAAACTTGAGTTTTCTTAAATCTTGATTAGCCGTCCCTTTTCCAAACATTTTGTCTAAACTGTTGATTTACGAGGTACTGTCGGGAAATACTTAGCATAGCTGAGAAGCAACTGAGCGTCAAAAAACGTACTTACCGCGAAGTAAAATGAACTTTCAAACAAAACTTGAGCAACCTGAAAGTAGTTAAAGTACTATTTTATAGATAAACAAACTTAACGTGACTGCTGAGGTTTGCTTGTGGCAAAGAATAAACGTATTTGTAGAAAAGTTCCAGAGAAGATCAAAGAGTGAAACAACACACAAGTGCTGTTCAGGCAGTCGATGTAAAAGGGTATAAAGTTCTCAACGAGACGTGAACGTTTTATAGGTTTCTAGACAAGCGCGATGCGAGCTTTAATAAGCCCTCTGGGGATTGTTCCTCTTCTAGTGGAGGTGGCGGTAAAGTTCTAATGCCTAGGGTATATAAAACATACCTATGAATGGATGTTTACTTATTCATTGATTAAACCTAAACAGCCAATGACAAAGCAAAAGCTTTTAATTCCAAAGACTCAAATGACCCTATCAGTCTTTAAGTAAATATGTATTAGGTGGGTTGGTGCCTACTTATTAATGCAAAAATAAAGTTTAGTTAAAGTTTACATGATCGATATTTGAACATTTAATCATCATATGAAAAAAAATAACATTTCATCGTCCTGAAAACCTTCACCGAATTAACGAATCAGCATACATCGAATTAACAATAGATTATTTTTTTATTTTAAGGCGTAAGGTTTCATAGAATATTCATAAACTAATGACGATTACTCATAATAGCAACTAATATAAAACTGAAAACAGTAGTAAATGGCATTCAGTTGAATATGACGAGCTGTTGTTTAGTCTCTCAGTGCGCTTCGTGAATGATTTATTTACAGAAAACACAGACGGATTATTTGAGCTACGACCAAACGAAAACGATTTTAGAAACAGTCGAGACGTTCAAAGAAAACATTTTTATGAACGTTGCTTTTTATATCAAAAGCACAAGAAAAATATTTATTTAGATGCAATATTTATTTAGAAGTAATTTATATTACTGACAAGTGTTCATTATTATCGATACCAAATTCCCAGAGAATCGTAGTAACTATTCAGTAGTCTTAAAACATGACTTTGATGAGTGACATCTTTAAGATTTTTTTTACTTTCTCTTACGTATTTATAAAGTATGAATTTTTATATCACGATAGGTACTCAAGACGATATTTAATATCATTTTTATAGTAAGGTCGAAATGGTACGTCAGTAAATGTTTCAGTAACTTCCAAACTGAATTATTAAAATTCTTTATTAAATAAAAACAGAACACTCATACTTGGCATATTCACACTTTATTTGTTGAACATTGAACAAATTGAACGTTAAATTAATGTGTACGCACATATAGCTATCGAAGAAATATGTATCAAGAATTAATAGAAATAGCTGACAATAAATCGAGTAGTGAAAAATGAGAAGACTGATGGAATACATATAATGACTTGGTGAATGCTGGGACTGAGACGAATTGGAAATTTTGTTAAATATGTTTAAATATTGAAACAAAGTACTGTTAGAATAAAACAATTAGCACGGGAATACGGAAGGGATCGTTGACGTATCCCGAGAACTTGCTGCATAGTAGTCGGCTCTGACAGTCTTCGGCAAGGTGATTTTAAAGTTTTCAGTCATTTGCAATTTGTAAACGAGGAATGCCAAATCTGATTACGAGTTTTACTATCATTCTGTTTATTCGTAAATGCATAGCACGCATCTATAACACCATTTATAACGAATTACATCATACACTACATTGTAATGGCGCCGTTATATTTTAATTAAGCGTGAAAATCGATTGTCATGTTTATTGTCTAGAGTCTAGACATTAAAGTAATTAATAATTACTTTGTTACATTTTAATTTAATTTTACGTAACAAACGATGTATTTATTACTTTTTGCAATTCAAATCCCATTGTTATTGACCTAGAAGCTTTTAGAAAACTCGCTTAATTAATAACGAAACGCTTTGAATAGATGACAAATCATGTACTTTAGAACTCATCATTAATCGTGAAAAAGATACTTTGTTGGACGCAGATCTATTAAAGGAGCACTTTAGTCCTTTCTTATACATTTAAAAATATCGTGGTATTAATCCAGCCGAATTATTACTGTAGGCTAAAGCCAAATTATTTCATTTAAATTCATAAGTATTTGCAAGAAAATTGTTTTTAAGATGTTTTTTAAAAATGTCAAAAGGATTTTTGCCTAACCCACAAGAATTAATTGAATTTGTGATAAAGTTTTAAAATAAAGATGTTATAATGGTGAAAAAGTGAAAATCCTTTTATTTGCTACAATGGATATGTCACCTATATATTTATAAGAATACATAGTTAAATGGTATTTTTTTTTCGATTTTTGATTTTTCAGTCGGTTAGGAATGTGAAGTCTCCATAAACGTGTTCATTGAGCGCTACTAATATATTGTCACGTAATCTAAACAAGATGTCACAAATTGAAGTTCAGTAGATATTTTACATACTGAAAGGTACAGGTAAGTAAGTTCTCTGTATTCAAACTTCGTAACATAAAACTTGAGCCACTTTTTGAACGTACGCACTCGGCATAAGATATTGCACGTGCAGTTAATGCAAAGTGATATGAATATAATAATTAATCAGTGCTTAACTATCTGTTCAAAATGTATTTATTACAAAGAGTAGGGAAAACGGAGAACTGTTTTATGTTGGCTACGAATAGTATTGAGAAATAGCTAGTGGGAAGGCGTTTCCTTTGGGATGACCATGCCTATCGTTAGA
This sequence comes from Heliothis virescens, assembly GCA_002382865.2. Classification (NCBI taxonomy): domain Eukaryota; kingdom Metazoa; phylum Arthropoda; class Insecta; order Lepidoptera; family Noctuidae; genus Heliothis; species Heliothis virescens. The sequence goes on along the minus strand of NWSH02000050.1, from coordinate 7,861,414 downwards.
AGCTTTTTATTGTTGGGCCAGGGCCAAAAATCCCAGCAATGATTTACTGTTTAATGAATAACGCTCATGTCAATAGTCTTGTAATTTGATTACAAATATTTTGACTCGTCTCAATGAGGCTATTCTTGTATCATACACGTTGCTAGCAGCAAACGCCTACAGTGGGTTCTACTTGTGCCTTTTTGGCGTCATTACATATATAGGTACCCATTTATGCAGGTTTTATCGTTATTTTACATAAACATCATACCATTTACTCAGTGTACCATTTACGAAGCATAATAATCGAACTAATCTGGGTAAAAGGAGCGGCTGTTTGTTTTGATACTCGTGTATCGTTTGTTTGTCAACCCGTTCGATACTGGCTGAGCTCTTGTTAACATGTTTAGTGTCGCCGACAGGTTGCCTTGTTAGTGTCGACCATTAGTGACATGCAGGGATAGGACGTCAACTGATTTCTAAGGTTTAGCTTTGTACCTATTCGCAGCAGAGGGTAATGTGCGTAAGTAGTTTGAGAACCAGCGAAAAGTTTCAATAATTGAAGATTCTAAACATTATTGTTAATGTAGATCCAATTAGTTGCACTTCTCCAAAACTTAAAATTCTTCTAATTCCAGAAGCAATCACATTTTAAGCTTTTATTAAAAAGCTTTATAAACCTATAAAAAAACTGTTTGGTTTCAGTATGAATTTTAATTTGTAGCAAATTAAATGTTGATACTAAAACAATAAGTATTTTATCATGTAAAACAAAGTGTGGTTACCTATGTTTTTTCCGTTTCCATGTGTAAATGTTCATTGTTTTGTCTGTGCTACAGGCAGCTGTCTTTAAAATTGGATTAACTCGTCATGGCCGGTAATAAATAAGTCGTTATACATACAATGCGGCCGCTGTACAGCTTGATAAAATTTTACTATTTTGTTCGAACAAATAAAAGTTTTTAATGATGCTGTTAACTGGCGGGATAGATGCCGAAAACACGAGGCGGTAAGCGATGGTACACTGGGTTTCCAGTTTTATGGGTGTCATAACGTGGAGGAATGCATAAACTGGAGTGTTTCTGACATGTAGTGCACTATAATTCCTGGAAAGTTAGTGCTAATCAATAGTGTTACGTGACCGAACGTGGCTCGTCCCTCCATTTCTTTCAGTGGGGATTCGAATGATAATGGGGTAGTGACAAACAAGTGTGTGTTCACTGGTTTGTGGAACTTTTTCATGTGACGCATGTTGTTGTGTTAGACAATATTTTCCTGCCCGTTTACAAGATACGGACTGTCTAGGTATGCATTCAGTTACTAGCATTATCATGAAGCGACTGCCGCCGTCAGCCAATTATAGTAACTTGCATGACGTGTGGACTGTAAATACATAATTGTTTTTCTACCAACACCCTTGAAAAATGTTTTTATAAGACTTGGTAGACAGATATTACTGTCCTTCCGACCTCTATAGGCGCTTTACATTAACTATCGTATTAATATTTAAGCAGCTACTGCTCTTCATGACAAAACCACAAACAGTATCAATTCATTATGTATTGAAATTAATTACAATTGCATGAGTTTGAAAATACTATAAGCAGTATGTAAAATACCGCAGCGCAATTTCAATGAATACGTAATAGAAAATTGTTGAATCCCCTGAACGTAAACATCTTTTGCACGTGACAATCAATTATACACACGGCTCGGTTCAGGAGTAGGTTAAGCGATGGTAGTGTAAGACAGATTCGCGCTTCCACGATTAATGGACTATGTGCACCGTGTATCTTCGTGTCGCTTGGGTAACTAAGTTAGGAGTATGATTGTAGAACAGGTAAAGTTGAAATAATCACTCATCACCACGTCTCTAGGCAATGAAAACATTTCATTGCATTTGTACTATGAATTTCGACCACTATCAATTTGACATTCCACTGAGCTGAGCAGTGTGATGGAAAGAAATACACTTTTCGTGTCGAACATATCGTTCAAACTTTAGCACTCTCTATTTTATTGCTTCAACTGCTGTAAAATTTGAACAAATGCCTCAAGTACATCGCACTGTTAACACAATAAAATGGGCTCTGGCTTGACATCGCCACTGGAAGGGGCTCGTATCTACAAGCTGAAACAAAAGGTCGTAAAAAATCAAGCACCTGTAAAATGACGTATAAAACAGAATCACCCAAATTATTATCTGTTCAACTCTGGACAAAAGAATGGCTGACAAAAGCTTTCTATCGCATAAAAGCATTAAATTGCATGAATGTTTCCAAAATATTTGTATTAAAACCGCGTTATTGTGTTACCTGCTGTTTTTCTACTGCATCGTTTATTTGAGGTTATTCGAATTAGTGAAAACAAACAGTTTTTATTAAGTTTTGCATTTCATGTTTGCGCGAAAATTGTTCCTGATAACCGGGCAAATAGTGGCGCAACTGGGTTACGTAAAGTCCAACTACATGTAGAACATCGTTAATTAAGTAATTATCCTAATTGGATACAAATGTATTAAACTTGTAGTTGTTTATACTAGAGGACTATCTTAACCTGTTTAACAAGGTTGTTTAAGAGAAACCTTACATAATCTGCGATAGATTACAAGAAAATTGAAAACGTGAGGATACAGTAGGTATGGAAGGGTGAAGATTAATTAACAATTTTATTAAATTTAAAAGTCTTTCATATCACATCATGGTATTATACCCTCTAAAATATCCATTCTTGTGAGTTTCTTACGAACATTTTTGTAGGAAATCACGGCAAAATCATATTTTTCTTAGATTCATGATTTTCACAAAGTAATCATACTTTAGTATATTTGATGTCCTGGGGGCTGAGAGGTAATTGCATCTTGTCTGTCATGTCATCATCTCTACTGTAGCGAATCGGATTTCCTCAGCAGATATAATGTAATAAGGTGCACTTCTTTCAGAGCGCGGCGCCACCCACACAATTGACGCGGCGGCGTCTCGCGGCACATCGAACAGTCTGCGGATTCTGATTGTTGGTCATCGCTATGATATTTTTAGTGTGTTTCCGGAGAAAGAAAAAAAAAATAATATATCTAGTGATGATGGAGATATCAGCGGTATTAACTCTTCTTTATCATTCAAATCCAGATGACATCAATTGTGCACAATTGCTATACCAGAGTAATTGGCGGAATCGAATTTGTTGCCTGCGAGCTATTGCTTGCAGCGGTACAAAAGATAGTGATGTCGGGAAAACATGGTCGTTTGCACGCATTTATTTTTTATTTAGCAATTGTATGCAGTTTGCACATGCATTTTAGTAACTCAATAAGTTGTACCAGTTGTTGTTGCTATTCAGAACTCGGTCGAATATTGTCGTATTCGCGGGATCGTTTATTTTGGGTGTTAGAGCGACGAGAGCGTTGACTCAGTGAGATTACGATTTAAATATAGGCGGGGGCGAGTTGCCAAATCATTGGGGAAATGTTCGGACCCAGCATCGTGGCACAAGAATTTCATATGCGATTGTTTCATTAAGGGGCATGAACTCAATCTTGATATCAAATAGATGACACACATTCCTTGGAAATGGAACCGTGAAAGAGGATTCCTACACGTAAAATCTGAAAGGAATAAGTACTGTGGTGACCTCTTACTGAAATTGACAGATGTTAATAACAGTTTATATCAAATATAGGTACATATCTACAATCTACCTCCATAATGATTTTATGTAGGGAGTCGAAAAGTTAGTAAAACGGATATTTCAAAACATAAATAAAGAGAGGATATAAATTGGCCTGTACCTTTTTTGATTTATGTCGACCCATAAATCCGATATGGTTGCACCAGTTTCAATGGTTCTTTTTGTTTAAAGAGTTGTAGATTGAAAAAAAGCTTGTTTTGAATGTATGACGAAAAATCAATAAGCTTATAAAAATATATAAGTCGATATCCATTTTCATTCTTGATAAGTTCCTCAGTTACGTTTGAGAGTCATCATCTGACTAGCCTTTTCCCAACTATTTTGGGGTCGGCTTCCAGTCTAACCGGATGCAGCTGAGAACCAGTGTTTTACATGGAGCGACTGCCT
>NWSH02000050.1:7817738-7848437 GCA_002382865.2 Heliothis virescens | reverse complement strand
GGTTGGAATGAAAAAAAATATCACTCCCCACTTTACATGTAGGGGAAGCACCCTAATATATATTTTTTTTTCACTTTTTATTTTTGCACTTTGTCGGCGTGGTTAATATACATTTTGGTACCAAATTTCAGCTTTCTAGCGCTAATAGTCACTGTGTTATCCGCGGACGGACGGACAGACAGACATGGCGAAACTATAAGGGTTCCGTAGTAAACTAGGAACCCTGAAGACGTTAAATTCTTTATTTGGTAAATAAATACATGCAAAGATAATTTTAAATGTTGTTTTTTATTTAAGAAAACTTTGGTAATTCTGTCAGTGTGTTACTTTATCAGAGCGGAACAATTTGCCCCGAGGGTGGAACAACTTACCCCAAATGCGGGGTTGAAAGTTCCCGTCCGAAATTTGATGAAAATTTGCTTCTATAAAAAAAACGGTGAATATATTTGCCTAAAACACTACAGAAATACAAAGAACGATAAATATTGGTTTGATAAATGGCCGCAGTGAAACGGAAATCTTATTTTTTAACACGAATATCTCATGTTTAAAAAAAATCGGAACTTTCAGCCCCGCTCTCCCCTACCTAGGAGTAGACCGTATCTATAGTCGCATGCATTAGCGTCTATGAATACGGCACAACCGTGTCCAGTTAAGCGATAGTGCATTTTCATGTCTGATAATTTCATTTGGCGCTACGCTATAGCACACCTACCATTATAGTTATGCTATAACAGCAGTGTCATAATAACTCCACACGATTTGAATTTAGATTGGACATTATTCGAAACTTGGCCACAGCGAATATCTTAATATTATGTATATCGTTCATTAAACTTTGCGAAGTTAGTAAAGCTTGATTGATGGTTTATACGCGCTATTAATGTGTAGCTTATAGTCGTATGAATGGACTTAAATTGAAAATTTGAAATACTGTAAACAATGCATTTAAATTAATCATATATATGCAAATCAAATTGAATCCACATCTGAATTCAGTTTTACATAGATTTTTTCAGTCAACTAGTTTTGTTTTTATATGAGTGTGTATTTACAGTTCTACTCAGGGGGAATATTGCTATTACCACCTACTAGAATTTCATAGCAAATATATGTCGCGGGATAAGATGTTTTTTTAGACAATCTTAACGGTTGGTTTGGGATGCTGAAACATATCTCTACAGTTATGACTTTTATAAAAGAATTTATTAAATATAATGGTAGCGGTAGGCATATTGTTTCATGTAAATTGAGAAGTCGTAGTAAATTTTATCTAAAAATAATGTGTTGATAGTATCTGCACTGAGGTGTGTTTGTATTTTAATTTTTGTTATTACTACTACACATATTTCTCTGTTTGATAGATAATTAACTAGCATCATAACAAAGCTTAAGCGCCGTGCTTCAGTGACAATAATTATGAAGTATCACAACTGCAGTGATCGCAAGTGCACGCTCGTGTTAACCAGCTCACAGAGCTTACGCACACACTGACACCACAGAACGTGACTGTTTCTATTTATACCTACGCATACATGCAAACGCATAACATAAGCCCTCTTGTTTTTCCGTCACGTTTATTGACCCGACCTAACACAATACAAGGACTAATAATTATAGCAATTGAGTCAAAACTGTATTTTTGGATGAAATTCAAATCTAAAGGCATATTTATATGTATGTTAATTGTTGGGTAGATTGGGTTAAGCTTCGTAATTATGATACTGATTATTATGTGAGATCAACCTGGCAACTTTTGCATGCCATTCAGTGAATATCGAACTGAACTCTCGATATATGAAATTACTATTCATAATGACTCCATATGCTATAACATACTGTTACATGATCCAGATGCACTCGAGTGATGAATACGTGAATGTGTAACGATGCAAGCCAACAATAATAAATAAATAATAATGGGTTTGCAGCAAACATGGAAAATTTGTTTATTTTAACGAAGGTATTCATACCAAATAGCGTCAAGAAGCTTTATCGTAGCCCAGAGTTCTGCGCAGTTTCTCCCAGTTTCCTCCGATCACAGGAGTCAATGTCGATATAAATATAGAAGATATATTTTTATTGCTGCAGATAAATATCGGAACGTTTCATAACACAGATATCGCGCCATCTTCTGTTCTCCAACGAGACATGTACTGAAGATAAATGATGATTGTGATAAAATGTTTCATAAAAGCTGCGGTGTAGTGTAACGTACACCCACATCTTTGTGTACGCATTCAGCATTCAGTACACTCGAGCTTCGGGAAAAAAATGGGTGAATTTGCGTGATATAAACATGTGTTATACGCGGAAGTACTGCGATCTGTTGTTTGATATCAACTGCCAAAATTTCACATCAAACTATTATTCAAATATTCTGTAGACGTCGAATTCATGCCTCTTTGATGGCTGATACCTAACGAGATGACTGATAAATATAGTTTGCTCAAGGTTTTACTGGTGATACACGTGTGAATTTTTGTCATCATCTGCCTAGCTTCCAGTCTAACTGGATGCAGCTGAGAATCAGTGTTTTACGTGACCTCCATAACCCACTTGCCCATAAGTACAACCCGTTACCCCTTGGTAAGACTGGTTGTCAGACTTGCCAAAGGTGTTCAAATGACAGCCGGGACCTGGTCCTGTTTTTCGTGCCTTAAAAAAAAAAACCAAACGTCATGAAAATATGTAACCCATCCACGGACCGACCGCGCCACGATCGATCGATCCTCGGCTTTGACTCTACGTGTGATTTTTTGTATCTGAAGGATTTATATAATAATGGCTTTAAAATCGGTTATGCAGATTCAAATTTAGATACATTGCCACATTTTGAGAATGGTAAGATAAGTGCTGTATTGCATAAACACAGCCCAATGTTTCATAAATGCACATACGAGTAGGATTTATTTTCATTCAACGGGATATGAATACTAAGTAACATTGGCAATGATTATATGAATCATTACACTGCTCTTGAATGGGATTATTTTGGTAACACTAATATTAGCACTAGTTAAACATTACATCGTACCTTTGTTCGGTATTCGACTTAAGTACGTGTGTAACCAACTGAGACTGTTTTCATAATATGATTGATTGCGGACACACTTGTCGACAGCACACATTTTACAAGGGTACCTGTGATGTTTACGACGCTCTGGAGTACCACTTAAACCAAATACAAGAGGTTACAGGCACCACGATGTTAATCACTATAAGTACCTACTCTCTGTAACTATTAAACGCTTGCGTCCTAATGGCTGAGCCATTATTGTTATAAACGTTAATACAATAAATCATCTACGCAAGCATCAATCAATACTTATGTATTTCACTAATTTCCTTTTCAAACAACGAAATGGTATTACAGTCAAATAGTTCATACGTGACTAATATCCGTCGGTATCAAGTGCCAATAAATTAATAAGTAGCTAATGGAAATGAAAATGTGGTACCTACGGGAATAAATACGTACAGGTAGGCAGGCATATGAATGGAACACAATTACCTTTTGTGTTATTATTCGCCGGTGATCGTTTGTATCGGATCATATTTTATCTGCTTGTAATGTCTGGCACATCGATTACATGAAAAAGTAAGCTGTGCGGATTAGTGGATGTTTGATGACCAAAATATATAACTAGTACCTAACCTACCTACAACTGGAGTTTGCTGCCTGTCTCCGAAGAATAATGCCTGTTTGTCGAGTTGTACTTAGTTGCTCTGACTTTTTGTTCAAATGTTTTGCCTGTCGCAATTAATCTTGGTTTAGATGCCTACCGTTTCATGTTACCATTTTTTCGGTGTTTTCTTGTTTAATCTTATTCATCGAATTTTGACTACAGTTTTTCAGTTTACTTACCTACCTATGATTTTTAAAAATGTTGAGGAAACTATACTCACTTTGAACCTTCACATTAACCATTATTTAATATCTTACGCTTGGATATTATTATATTTATGGTCCCTTAAGTAGGTTATATAGATTTGATACGATCGCACTTAAATGTGAAATAGTTCATTTTTGAAGTCCGGTCACTTCAGAGGTCTCGCTTTTATCTCCTATTATGATGTTTTTATTAGGTTATCCCTTACATTTACTGTACATTATCTTGTCTCCGTTTCTTATATTACAGCTTTGTGGGTTTTTACGCCATTAAATCACTACTGGGATCAGCCTCCTTTAAGAAGAATTTTATTCGGGTTATCGCTTGGATATCCCTCTGCTTAGTGCCTTCTTGAAACTGACAGTGTCAAATGCATTCGAATGTTATGAAAATATTCTTATTCTTGCAGTCATTATTAATGTTATGAAATTATAGTTTAATTTGGCGACTTGCCCAGTGGTGTCGAATGCTTTAAAAGGATTATGTGTTAGAAACTTCGTTAATGGATTTCTTTGAAGAGAGTTCAACTAAAACGACGAGTTTGAAAGGAGTCCATAAAAGTATCTCGACATAAAATAACTTTTGGACGTAAAAACTATTCAAGTCAAAGAAACGCGGTCTAGTTATAGAATTTTTGGAACAAAGTTGTGAATGCGACATTTGGTTTATCTACCAAAACCTGAATTCTTCAGAACATAATTCTACCTGACCTTAGCCCGGCTTTTAGTGTCAGGGTTCGCTTTCATATGTATAAGGATATAGCGGCAACGCGGGTTTAAGCGATCGTTTCCTTGACGTCACCCAAATTCACTACTTTATTCCAGACAGGCAAGTTACGGCTCGCCGAGGTATTTTGTGACTACGCCCGAATCCCCGGTTGTAGTTGAGTATACCTACAGTAAGTTAATTCCAGTTTGTGGGAAGTAACTTGTGCATTATTGTGACATGCCAACAGAGCGGTCACCGAGGTATTTTAGTCCCGTTTACGAGTGGTCATTTCGCTTTATGGTGCACAATTATACGGAGACTTGGTTAGCTGTTATTTAAATAAAGAGGTGACGGTCTTCTGTGTGTACTTGCCAATGAGTTATATTATACTAGGGCACAATCAAACGCGAATCGTTGAGGTTATTAAAACACATGTGCTCGTCATATTTTGTACTTATTTGTATTATACTGCCTGTTTTCTATGAGGGCTTAAGTTTATTTCGTTAATGGAATAAATGTATCCTGGAAGTAACAGTTGTATGAGGTGTCCTGTATATAGTAATCAAAAGCTTTATATGTCTCTTCGCTTGTTATTTAGCGACCCATTTTTATTAGTGGAAGCATAAAAAAACTGTAAATAGTTACGTAAAAGTGCAGTCGTTAGAATGGTTTAAGTTCAATTTACTTCTTCCTTTTACTTTTTTATTATTACCCAGAACGAAGTAATGGTTGCCTTTCAATATTATGAGCTTCAGTAGGGATGACGCCATGTCTCATTGGCTAATTTCATTTGCGAAGTTACTAAGAGGAAATTATACCATCTATGATTGGTAGAGATCGCATGAACTTTGATAAGCTATAATATCTTATCTCTAGTAACTAGTTTTGAGTCGGTGTTCAGTTGAATGTCAATCTGAAGCTCGCTCGGTTTGGTAACTTTAGAGATATCTTTTTCAGTGATAGATTTTTTTATCTGCTAAACTCATTTGCAACTGTACATAAATCCGGAAGCTGCGTATCCTGGTGAAAGCCGGGATTAATACAGCAGGCAGAAAAGCGACCGAAATCCAACGGCGAATAATCAACTTTTTCATAAAATGTAAAATCGTGGGTGGAGATTTATTGTTATAGCTGCCCAGAATACTCTATCGCCCTTTTGTGGTACATACCATACATCGCCTAATCTGTTGTATCAGGCAGGGTGAAAAAGTGCTCCTCATTTATGATTCTAACTACCTTACTCGATCTTTGGCTCAGAACAAAAAGTCCGTGAGTAATATCGCTATCTTAGTATTTCACTCGATTCAGTGAAAAACTGAATTTACGTGGGTATTGTATATCAAGTAATTTTGATTGCGGAGCACGTCACAATCGTTTGCTACGTTTTATGTTGGGAACAAGGGTGGCTCTATTTGCTTTTCGGTGCGTGAGATGGTTTAATGAGAAAGCTGACTAAATCATGTTAGTCCCTGTAGACGTGGCAGACAGACATTATAATTAAGCTTTCGTACTTGCCGTTAATAAAACGATACGTCACATCACGTTAATTAACGTTAAAATATTCCCCTATTTAAGATTTCTCATATTTCACATAGCTAATTAGTCTGCGCGCAGGTTTTTTAATTTTATCTGAAAAATTATGTTGTCTTGATTTTATTCAGTTTTATTTTTGCTTCAATATTTATAGCTGTAGACTATAAGTTATTGCAGATAGACTGCTACACATGCTTTGGTGTATTGAGATCAGAATCTAGGTACTACCACCTCATGCTGTAGATATATGTATATTCCTATGTATCCGAGTAAAACTACGGGGTACGGATTGTTCTTAATGATATAATCCCATTTTCATGATAGAACATTCACAGCGGAGTGTGGTATGAGTTGACCCGTTTCAATTTCATTTGTTGACGTGCGATATGGGCTTTGAAAACCTTATTAACTTTATATTCATGTCGCTTTTATATATTTGTCATTGCCCCACCCTCGTGAAACAAGATTACTCGTACCAAGAGTTTAAAAATCAAGGCTACTGAGTATAATGTATGAAATGTTAAAAGGTTGTGTTTATTATTGTAACTTATTTCATTGGAAAAATATACAACTTTTAAAATTAAACACATTAATTATTGTAAGGCTTCTCTAACTAAAGTATTTCAATGTTGATGTAATAAAGTTCATGTATGCATTGTAACCGTAAGCGCTCCACTGCATGCCGACCGCGTACAACATTATTGCAATTTTGCGCAATAAAGGCAAGGCGAAGCCTATTTTCGTTCTGAAAGCGATTCTTGTATAAAACAATATTATGAATTTGTTACTCAAATGAAATGGTTGGTTTATTACATTACATACTAACATTTCAGTATCTGTCATAGAGAATTTATTGTTCTGATCAAAATGATAAATAAAGATATTTTTCATATTTCAGCCTCAGTCGTTATAAGATGTAATGTGTATTTGGTTATGAGTAAAAATATGTAACAAAAGGACGTAACAAGGTACCTATTCGAGGTAAGGTATCACATAAGATAAAACTCGAGGGAAATAAAAGTAAATCGGGCTCATGACCGACATTCAAACCGGCAGTCACAGATAAAGCCAATACGCAGTGCAACCTTTTTTGTGATTGGCCCATTTTTGGGAGTTTTATGAGCAGCGTTGACGCTCAGCCTATAAAGCAGCCATTATTTGATTAGCACATCGCCACATGGAATGATGCCGTAATCAACTTTTATAGTCTTGACATTAAATTGCAATAATATTATATAGGATAGCGAAGGTAATAGACTCTAGTTGATTTATCAGTCATTAAAATCTGCATTTTTTGTGCAGATTTCACATGGCTAGTTTCATCTTGGAAGCATTAGGTACCGAGGCTAAACAGACAAAGAAAACTAATATCTTTACCGCACAAGTTTTTGAAAAAGTAAGATATACCGTGGATATACCCATGTAGCCTCTAGTGAAAATAACATTGATTACACAGAACACATCATTTTGCGTTATAGCATTCATATTGCAATTAGCAACGAAAATTGAATTCTACTCAATATTTAATTTTCGTCAATTATTTATGATTGTATTGAATGTGTGATGTATTGGACGGACCAATTTTTCTCGTATTTGTTATACAGTAGGGAAAACTACTTATTCGAAGTTAATCCTAAGTTACTTGCTGAGTAAAAAATAATAATATACTTGCAAACATCTCCTAAAACATGATTTAGAGATGTTATGGTTTTACTTGTACTAGCTATATTATCGACGAAAGTTGTTAAGTAATATAGAGTGAATGTAAGCCACTGGTTGGAACGCTGGTATTCTACAGACCATTAATCAAGTGCCACCTATTGTGCTTATGACTGACCTATGCCATTCTAAAGTTCCTTCGAGTCGTTCACAATAAACTGAGTGACTTTCCCAAGTCGTGGGGCGTCAGTAAATTTCGGGAATGTTTTGTCTTTCCCAAGCTCCATATTTTGAATGATTTCGACTTTTATTTCCGAAGTTCCTTTGTTTTGACATTTAACTTCCTTTTAGGCGATGACAAATTGAGCGGAAGATGAGAAATCTTTTATTCGAGTTCTTGTTCGAAATGGACAGAGCTTTAAGCATTAGGTGTCGGCTATGGTGTGGGTACCTACATAAATATTTTATTAAATAATGAATGGCTGCTCTAATGGACCATTGTAATGGACGGTTTTTAGGGTTCCGTACCCAAAGGGTAAAACGGGACCCTATTACTAAGACCTCGTTGTCTGTCTGTCTGTCTCTCTGTCTCCAGGCTGTATCTCATTAACCGTGATAGCTAGAATGCTGAAATTTTCACAGATGATGTGTATCCGTTGTCGGATAACAACAAATACTAAAAATTAAAAAAATAAATTATTAAGGCTGTTGATTTATATTAGTTAATTGCAAATTGTATACTAGTAGCGCCATCTATTAGAAATAATGTGCAACTTAAGTAACTCACACTTGACCATTCCTATTGTACTTTTTTCATAGATAATGGTACGGAACCCTTCGTACGCGAGTCCAACTCGCACTTGGCCGTTTTTTTTTTGTTTTTCTGTGTTTTGGAATCCAGTTATATATTTAAGTTATATTTCTACTATAATGACGTGTATAGACAGACTAATGCTATTTTGAATAAAGAGATTTCAAGCAAGCATCGTCCAGCAACACCAAAATTCGCAGTCCAGGGATTTTTTTAATTCGGGATTTTACAATTACAGAAAAATGTTTGAAAGTTTAAGAAAGACAAATAACAGCTTACATAGGATACTATACAGTATAGGACCCTTTTTCGTTTCAAAGTACAAATGTAGAAAGTTTAAGTGGGCCTTTAAAAGGACAATTTATTACGAGTAACGCGTCGGGCCCTAATTACTTATATTTTATTAACATAGGTGTTTAATTACAGCGTTTACATAAATAATTACGGTCTCGTACGTCGGTTCGAAATAAAACAGAACAAAATGATTATGCATTAATTTGTCCGAGTGCTAATTAAGTATGATAATTATTTTTCGCCGTAAACTTAAGTTTTATATGGTTACGGGAATTATAGTGATAATTCGCTCTTAATAGATGCCGATGATTGACAGAGTCATGATTAAATAAAATAGTTTTTCCTATAAGTAGATACAGCAGGTTCATTACAGCAGAAGCGGAATAGATATATTATTCATGCTTGATATGCAGACGGTGGATTTTAGAATACTTANATCTCATTAACCGTGATAGCTAGAATGCTGAAATTTTCACAGATGATGTGTATCCGTTGTCGGATAACAACAAATACTAAAAATTAAAAAAATAAATTATTAAGGCTGTTGATTTATATTAGTTAATTGCAAATTGTATACTAGTAGCGCCATCTATTAGAAATAATGTGCAACTTAAGTAACTCACACTTGACCATTCCTATTGTACTTTTTTCATAGATAATGGTACGGAACCCTTCGTACGCGAGTCCAACTCGCACTTGGCCGTTTTTTTTTTGTTTTTCTGTGTTTTGGAATCCAGTTATATATTTAAGTTATATTTCTACTATAATGACGTGTATAGACAGACTAATGCTATTTTGAATAAAGAGATTTCAAGCAAGCATCGTCCAGCAACACCAAAATTCGCAGTCCAGGGATTTTTTTAATTCGGGATTTTACAATTACAGAAAAATGTTTGAAAGTTTAAGAAAGACAAATAACAGCTTACATAGGATACTATACAGTATAGGACCCTTTTTCGTTTCAAAGTACAAATGTAGAAAGTTTAAGTGGGCCTTTAAAAGGACAATTTATTACGAGTAACGCGTCGGGCCCTAATTACTTATATTTTATTAACATAGGTGTTTAATTACAGCGTTTACATAAATAATTACGGTCTCGTACGTCGGTTCGAAATAAAACAGAACAAAATGATTATGCATTAATTTGTCCGAGTGCTAATTAAGTATGATAATTATTTTTCGCCGTAAACTTAAGTTTTATATGGTTACGGGAATTATAGTGATAATTCGCTCTTAATAGATGCCGATGATTGACAGAGTCATGATTAAATAAAATAGTTTTTCCTATAAGTAGATACAGCAGGTTCATTACAGCAGAAGCGGAATAGATATATTATTCATGCTTGATATGCAGACGGTGGATTTTAGAATACTTATTATTAATCTTATATATAAAAATGAATCGCTAAATGTGTTGGTAAGCGCATAACTCAAGAACGGCTGGACCGATCGGGCTTATTTTGGTCTTAAAATGTTTGTACAGATCGAGGGAAGGTTTATATATAAAAAAAAAAATAGGATCCGCGTACGAAGTCGCGGGCAGAAGCTAGTAAGAAATAAAAACCTATTTATATTTTTGCATTAGTTTTACGTTGAAAAAAACTGCTAATTTAGATTATCTGAATTTACTGTTATAAAAACCTTATTCTCTTTTACCGCCCTTTGCAATTAATTAAAAAAATATTGACTTTTAAATTTAGAACTAGAAAAAGAATAGTCTTTTGAAATGCGCAAAAATTTATGTTTGATTCTGATATTATTAAGTAATACTGTTGTTATGATAATTCACAATTTGTTGATTTTACATTATTTATAATTTTGTTGTAATTTGCGACTTCGCATTTCATTGATTATATGTATCTTATGAGCTAAAGAAGCGAACTTGAATCTTTTGAACGGAAGTTTAGCAATTAAAATTATTTTCTTTTGTTTCAGATAAACCAGTCGTGAAGACTGGGTCATGTTAACGTTTGTTATTTTCGTTCGTGAAGTAAACTCTCGCCACCATTCCTAAGTCGCGACAGAAAGTACCAAGATGTACGCGCCAGCGGAAAGATAAGAAAACTTACAGAAAGGACAAGAGTCCCACAATGTTTTCTCTCGCTGAAGGATGTGGCTGCGTCAATTTTCGCGGAGGTCGGCGACCTCGCTCCCAAGGAGACGATTCGTCGTCCTGCAGGAGCTCCGAGATAGAACAAGAGGTGCCGAAGCGACTTGGGAAGAGAGTCCTTAACGGCGAATGCACCATCAAAGCTCTCGCTCCGTTTCTTAGATTCTGGAGGCGAGATGACGTCAGCATGACTAAAGCGGAGAGAAGTAAGTGAAAACATATTTTTTGAATTTGTATTGAGCATTATAATGTATTTAAAGACCTCAAACTTCTTATGCGAGTAATGGTTTACTATGATAATTTAAATTATACAAAGTGAAAAGGTGAACGTAAACACCACTTGTCAACAAATATCAATTTGTATGAATTTTGAGATTGATACATTGTTTTACGTATAATAAAATGAATGTAAATCTCAATGAAGTAAATATTCTCTCAAAGAGTAGAAATAAGGCTATTTTCGTTCAGATCCCTTTTTACCCGCACGTTCAGCTTTACGGTCATTGAATAAGTAAGATCTTGAAACAGAATAAAGCCCTTATGTTTTTAAAACTTTTCCTATTGTATGGTTTTACGGCTCATGGAATATTTGGTTGTATTGAAACCCACACAGAACTATACTCTTTGTGTTTGCAATATTTATAAAGTACATATAAATGCCGGAATAAACAACTACTTAGGTATAGATGAATTTTAAAAGTGGGTTGTAAGTTCACCTGGTGTACCTACTGACGTACGTATCTGAATAGTATAGACGTTCAAACAAGAGGTCAAAGTTCTTGAAATTCATTTGTGTTTGCGACGCTTATTTATTTACGAGATTTGTTTAGAACACACGTAAGCGTGCACATCGTCTCAAGGTTGACTAACGTAAATTGGATCTCAGTCTTACCAATTTACCAACAACAAAGGGCTCAGGCGACCGACAAGTTAAGGTTTCAGTTGTGTGCATAACCACACTACATTTATAGGACGTCTATAACATGGACAAACATAGGGGAACGGGTTATTGAGTCGCTTGCAAGGTACCGTTAGACGCGGTCATTTTATGCTTTTGTGCTATATTTAAACCATTTATTTTGGTTAGTGAAATAATTGCTTATATGGCACTGACATTCAGATTTTTTATTATACAATTTTGAGACTGTCTCAAGCTCTACCTTTAACTTTTTGACAACAATTTCAGTGTTAGATAGCCCATTTATCGAGGAAGGCTATAGGCTACTTTTTATCTGGCTGCGGCAAGTAGTTTCCACGGGACGCGGGTGAAACCGCTGGCATATTAGATACATGTTTCAATATCTCAAAGTATACTTAAACCTGAAGATTTCCATTTTAAAAGTTTACCACATAGATAACACCTGGCAGTAAAACTAGTTTCGTCTGAACATGGCTATTAGCTACATTGTTTAATAGCTGTGTACGTGTACATAATGACTGTTTAGTTAAACACTGTTGGCAAGCTTATCTGGCGTCTAGAGTTGTACTTCCTATTAATCCATCCTAGCCTAGGAATTAATCGTATAGGTAAGTATATTGACTGCTGTGGATTGCTTTCACAAACTTATTGTGTTACATAAGCCTGAAAGGGGAACATGACAAATGCTAAATTGTATTTCGGCCATTCACGACTGAGGAAAACTCTTTGCAATATCGCTTTACGTAGCTCTTTGGGTTAGCGAAAATCATAAGCCTACTTTTCATACCCGAAAATAAATAGGGCTTCTTATATCGTGAGTGCGTTTATGCTACTGTTTGCTAGGCTTAGTCAAGTGTGATGTATATTCAAATGAATAAAGAGAGTTATAATCAGACTAGTCAAAGCCGTGTAAGCCTTGTTTAATAATAATATAATCTCATATAAGATACAGTGCAATTAAAGTACGATCATTTAGCTTCGTTGATATAGTATTTGCACCTTGTCAAGTATAAATGCAAACTGCAGTTAATTAGATAATATTCCGGCGTCAATGTCGTGGTTTGTAAGGGACAGACAACAGCAAATCAAACTACCACAATCTGTCAGATTTCTGCGATAGATTTTCAACCTTATCACAATAGTGGAAGATTATATGTTCGATTAGCAAAATTTGACAGATTCGTATACGTTGACCTGCTGTCGTCTGTACGATATAATGCTCATATTTTACATAGACGTTGTCTATTGACCTACATGTCAGCGTTTACGCTTGTCCTGTCAACCGATAGCCGTTTATGGAGTGGAGTACGATTAAACTTTAGAAAAGCACTTTCATGGTTTGATAGCATTAGTTCACTAATTACGTTATCTAGAACACTTCAATTTAAAGTGGAGCCAACTTTGTTTAGTGATTACTTTTCTGCGAGTACCGTCCACCTCGATCTTACACAGGGTGTTTTTTCTATCTTTATCAGTGTTTTATTACATTATCTGAATACGTAATATTCTCTTTTGTCGGCTTTAGGTTCTCTCGTACTTTAATTGTTTACTCTCGTATCGGATTCCACAGCATCCCTCATATTAAGTTAATATTTGTTTACGGAAGTTAGTTAATTTTGGATATAAGATATTGGCGTGGCATTTATGGATGCTGCTTGCTGAGATCAGTGATAAACTTGGGAATATGCTTTGTCGACTAAAGTGGTTTTATTCCATTATCTAAAACGGCTGCACGTCCATTTCACGCAACAGTAAACTTTTATTATTTGCTGAACTTAGCTAGTTCAAGTAGTTTTCGAATAAAACCGTTTAAAAAAATGCAATTACTAGAATCTAGCTAATTCTATTTTTCACTGTCAAACTTTATACTGTACCAAACTATACGCATACAATTTACAAATCTGTTTTGGCGCAGACGAAATCGAAATCTTTTTTGTAGTATTTTTACAAAACTGTCAATATGATTGGCAGTTGTTTAAATTACTTTTAGCTCAATTTATCAACGAAAGCGAGGTCGTGATATCTATTGACCTTTATTGCTTTAGTGCTAATGTGGACACAGATGTTTATGTGAATTTGTTTAGTTGAAATAACAGGGGTAGGTAATATGGATTAAAACCTATTTGTATTGGTGTAAATTGTGGAACGCTTGAGAACTAATGAGTCACGTCTTGACAGAGAAGCAATGGTGGAATAGATAAATTAGGTGCGAAACCTACTTATATGAAATACTACAAATGATCTGGAGAGATTATATATGTGTATGACAGAAATAGTATCCACGGGTCATTCGCATTTTTTTGTAGTTTTATAATTGACAAGATAATGTTCTACATAGGAGTCACCCTGAAGGGTTGAAAACTCAATCAGTATTTGTATAAAACTGATTGAACATGATATAACAGTGATTTATCGTTGAGAAGTAGCTTGATGTTAATATTTATAGTTTGATTGATTACTGTCCTGTCCTATCTAATTTATTCACAGTTTACTCTGGTTTTTGTTGTTAAATCAATACTCTGACCTAAGAATTAATAATTAATTGCGGTGATCAATTATTAATCTTAAATACTTGAACAATGATTTGAAATAAGTTTTTCAATACAGTCATGTATTTAGATTTTTCATTTATTCAGTAATGTATTTACAATTGCATTTTAGAAATCAGGCTAAATGGAATCGAAAACTTCGTATTTTATTTGCAGTTCATTATAAATGATGTTGATTAAACCTTCGATTTAAGTATTGTAATACTTACTAATAGACTATTTCTACTTAGTTTATTAGCCAGTCAACCAGAATTTATGACTGTAGCTGGTAAATTCATTATACTATGTAACTTATCGAGGAAATTGGCTTCGTTGTTAAAACTAGATAGGTAATTCATTCTCGGTGTTGCTCTTCTCTGTTTATTTTAGTTTTACAAAACCAAGTCATGCTTTCATTTTAGGTACTACTTAATGTATTGTCGGTAGATAAACTAGTTTGGCCGACCCCACCTCTTAGCGAACATTAGAGTCGTAGGGATGTATGTAGCACTCTGCACAACGAGCACTTACTCAGCGATAGCTTCATGCGGGCTCTACTAATACCTCACATTCATTGTACGAATGTGCGCATTTTTGATCTACTCACATCGCCCTTAAAAGGGTTCTTGTAGATAAACTTCTTGCTGAGATATGCGATTTATGGTTATTTACCTGAGAGGAGTTCGGAATAACCTATTTACAATGATGTCTAACATACATTTAGGTTGTAATAGCGTCATTGAATACGCTCAAATCTATTCGAGCTTCGACGATAAAAATGCGATGGATATTGGGTTTGTAAATTTGCAAGTCAGAATATCGTACATTATGTGCGGCTGTTCGCCAAGATGACGGTTGACACCATAGTGGGCGGGCTTACCTCACTCGCAGCAATATGTGGAAAATATATCCAAATACACACATGCTGAGAACTGATTAGTAAGCCGTCTTAACGCGAAGGAGATTTGGGATGAGGGTTTAATTTAAGCGAGCTTTATATCAAGTTTGTTATTAACTTATGTAGATTGTGACAAATAATCCTGAGATTAACAATTGGTCCTTTTGAATAGCGATGTATCCAAGCATTTGTCAATTATATTAAATGAAGTACTTCTAAGCCGTCGGTATCATGAGTGTACCTTTGATACTGATCTGTCTTACAAATAGTTAATTAAAATATATTGTAGCAGTCATTGTAGAATTTCAAGAAAACATTAACCCTAACACCAGTGAGTATTTCGCGTTGGGTCTTTAACACTCAGAAGCACCGTCGGGTTTTAACTCTTTGTAACACAGCGGTATCAGTTGTAAACGGACCATCAGATAAAACTAATGGCCACACTAACGTAACCCCCTACAACATCACGAACATCGTATGCAGATCGTAATTAGCAGATCGATACAATTCGTAATAAACTGGGATTGGATTTCAAAAGGACATCCAATTTTAGTACAAAAGTATGGATATCGGAGTAGATTACATAGTTATTTGTTCGTTTTGTCATAAGTACTTAGTTTCGGAACATTGTTGATTGAGTTAATTATATTTTGTTGCGCGCCGCTCGCTCACTGATAAACTTATTTGGAACAAGTTGTACTTGCATGTCTAACTTATATTAGCTGGATTGATATTATTCAATTTATCAAAGTTTATCTATTTCTGTGTTTGTCAAATAGGAAAAGACAATGAGACCTCAATCTGTTGTAATTTGATTAATACACATTGGAACAAAAGAATATATTTCATAATGCTTATAGTAAAATATGTAGGTGTAGGTACCTACATAGGTATAGGATATAAGTTTTGATCTACACCTATTATATTTGATGAATTGCACTATAACCTACTTTGGAAGGTGAACCAACTGCAATTAAGTTACACTATTATTGGCTAGGTGGAACTGAAATGTTTATAGACTAGCGAAGTTAAATCAAATTATTTCTGCCAGTGCTGAATATCTGGTGAAATATTTTCTTTGAACACCTACAACCTTCAGGGAAACGGGTATGATTCTATTTGTGTTGTTATCATGTGTAGTGTGAAAAATAACAAGAAATATCGGCTGCTAATTTTCCCACGCATGCCGCAGGAATCAATTTGCGAAGGAGCTTTTCCTTAACAACCAGTGTTTTGTTATATTGCATTCAGCTATGTTACCTACTGTTATTAGGTGAACTCGTTTCAGATATATTGAATTTGTAATACTTTTACCCACCAACCAGTATATTAAATAAATGGAAACTACAAACATTCACATATTCTTGTTTACCTATAGTTTTCCTTAGGAGTCCTTCATTCATGTTGTGAGTGGTTTCTTTTATTGCTATTGAATATGTACAAGTTTCTTCAATAAAAACTTGATAGGATTTCGTTTTATTATTGTGGTTCAATAAAAGCTTAAGAAGATTTTGTATGTGACGGTATAGTGATCATGAAACATTTGCTGAATCAGTTTTTGCAATCGAATTTTGACGATTTCATTGTTTTCCCTTTTTCTTCTAAGTATTTTAGTGGCAATCTCAATCCGATTTTTCGTCGCTCAGTTAAATTACATTCTGATTCCCTGAGCTTATCTCGCCCGATAAAACTCCAAGGTTATTTAAGGTTGAAAGAAAATTTCGAAGATAGAAGTTTTTTCTCCGTAAATGTGAAGTATTGACGGTAAGCCATTGTTTCAGCGATGAAGGCGGCTATCTTGATCCAACAGTGGTACCGGAGATACTTGGCTCGGATGGAGGTGCGAAGGCGCTACACGTGGACAATATTTCAGAATATTGAATATGCTGGGGAACAAGACCAAGTAAAGGTGAGCAATCTATAAATTCAATTTCGTATTCTGAGCAATGTGAAACCCTTTCTGAGATACAAATAGATTACTTATCCCTTACTGCGAGGGATCTGACTGTCGTAGTTGTTTGATTCGATGTAATACCTCTATGAATAAATATTGAAACTTATACAGTAGGTAATAAACTTTCCAATAAGTTGTGTAGTATGAAAACTACGAGCGTCGTGACCTTTTTAATCACAGGGCAGTAACAATTTTTGTAAAAGATAACCAAAGCTTTAAAGTGCATTTTCAATCGGACACTGTTGTTTATTATACACGCTGTTTTAACTTCCAAATAAAAAACAATCCAGAACAATGATTATCCTTAAAATGGATTGAGGAAAATAATTTGAGATACGTACAATAAGCAGTCAAAGTCCTCTTATGTCAAAGAAAACTTTATTCAAAACTTTGAAAAGTTTATCTAACAGTACTTAGCCTGAGAATTTCTGATGTGAGCACTATAATTTATTACTTGTGAGCAATTCCCAAGAGCAAGTAGCTCTGTGATCTTAAATATAAATTTAAACGCGAAGAAACACAATATGTACCTACGATTTAAAATAAACTTTTTGGTGAATGTAGGTAATATTTCTTCGTTGGCCATATCACAAAACGTGAAAAAAAAGTTAGCAATTCAGACACATTTAACATTTTCTCTATTTAATAAAAAGCGTTAAAATGCTGTTTCTGCAGTTGATTTGTAAATTCAACTTGCAGCTTCAACTGCTTTCCAAGTATATTTTTAATTAAATATTGTTTCCAGAATAGAAAGGAACGTGACTAAATGTCTAGAAAACGTTTCTGTCTCTTGTTCACAACAGCGATGCCGAGAACAACGTAATTACTAATCTAGGTAGCACCAGTATTTCAGTAGCAGACATCTGACAACTTCATTTTGTAACAAAACTGGAACCGTTTTGAATAACTAATTTACCGCTTAATTTCGTTAAAGCATTCTTCCTTCCGACTGCACCCTCACAATTATCTCCAAAGATATTAAAATTACAAACAATATCGGGAAGCTCGGCTGAGAGGCGTTCGTTACCCGTGATTTACTCATTAATTAAATAGATAAAGGAATTTAACGCAGTTTATCGTTGCTGGTAGACCAAATTTCTAAAATGTTAATCTGGAAATGTTGTACTTTTCCCTCTATTACTGGGTCTCGTTTCGTTCACGTTCTTACTTGTTTGCCTTATAAGATTATCTCGACTTAACAATATGAAAAATGCACAACACTCGATTATATTCCCTCCGCGTAAATTTATCGTCGATGACATATTAAATTAAGTCTGAGACGAGAGAAGCAATCTACCTCGAGGCGAAGAGGCGTCGCTTCCATTGACTCAATGTGTTCACTGAACATTTCAGTGCGATCATTCGGTTTCAGTGAACAAAGCCACGCACGGACAAACCACATTACCATATTATTATATTTCCTCGGTATTTTTCTTATCTCCACTATAGGGCTCTAAAAAAATTTGCTCTATTTTGTCAGGGAATTTGGCTTTTTATGAGACCAACAAAGAGGAAGCGTCGTTATATGGAAAATTATTTTATGTTTCATTTGGGAATTGAATATAGCACGGTTAGCGTTGCGGGTATGTAATCAGCTAAAGGACGGGTTAAGGGGACTTAACCTGCTTAAGCCCGACGTCGTTTCATAACCTCAATGTTCAATATATATGATGTAATTATTCAAATTTTATGGGTGCTCTAGCTAACGATAGAATTATCCCATTGGGGTTAATAGTCTCTTAAGTGAAGGTTGTATATATGAAGCCGAGACAGTGGTGGCTCGGTTGAGCGCGCCAGCCGGTGCAGCGGCGGCACCCACATGATTATGATCCATTCACGCGAATGCGCAATAACGTACGCATTGTACGCATGGCCATTCAATAATCTGGTTAACAAGGATATTTTCCAAATAATTCAACACATTTGTTTTTTTTTTCAACTGCCCAGTTTTATTCTCAATAATATATAACTTTAGGTTTATCTTCTTGAACAGTAAGTTCATCTTATCAGTTTATTGATCATATTCTGAAGCTGGATAATTCCAATATTTGAAGAAAATCTCATTAACCGTAGATTAGCTAAATTAATTGAATATGCGTAGAAAGTTCGGTTTATCAGGATATGAAATTAATAACGGTTTCGATCGCCCTTATAAAACTTTGGTGTATAAAGCTCAGCGCTGCTCAGTGTAATGACGTACGACCTGCAATTCATTAGCAACGTGATTAACGATGCCGGGTTTTAATAACTGCACTAAAGCCGTGACTTGATGTCTAGGGCGACGCTGGGAATTAAAGTAAATGACGGTGACCTTGCTGGTTATATCACATTTAAGCTTGCGGTCTTACGTAATGGGTACCTACAAGAACATTTATTCACTAAATTATTACCAGAGCTTAATTCACTTTGCACGTCTCTCTTTGCTTGCAGTGGGACCGCTTTTCCGGCTCTTCGTACAAATAGTGCAGACTTTGTTTAGTTTGGATGTAAAAGCTTGTTCTAAGTCTCATTTCATTTAATTAAAGGAGATTTGAGTAGTATTACAAATACAAAACAGAAACCGTCATGGTTTAAGGAAGTTTGCGGTAGCGATCAAAATAAAGCCCCAATTTGAAGGACACAGGGTTATAAATGAAATAGATTTCAATTTTGAAAATTATAATTTAAGACATACCTGAAATTCTGTAAATGGACGAAATCAAGTATTGATCAAAAGACTGTTATAGCCGTTAGCCATTACCTATCTTCTTAACATTATTGCAACAATGGACAGATTGACTGAATACAGCTGAGACACGTCAGTGCATAACATTAATTTCCTAAACGAACTTTTATTTATTCAAGTAAAAGCTCCCAGTAACATCGCAAGGTTTACTACTGTGTTCAAGTTGAAATTGTGTTAGAACATTTTTTACTTTAATGTTGTTGGACAGTCTTTTAATTAAATGTAACCCGAGTTTACCCTACACATCGACTGTGTGTACCTACCGTATTTATATGATACGTAAAAATTTGTTACAGCTATACAATTTCTTCAACGCCTTGCTGAGTCACATGAAGGACACCAGTGGGCGCCCCTCCTCCGAGCGAACTTCGAGGACTGCTTCCGTTTGTAAGTCACTTAACCTTGGCATTTTCAAGAGTTGAGTAGATTATATCTTAATGATGACTCGCGACTCGCTTGCGAGGGGTGGAGACTACGTTACGGTAATCCGAATGTTTACATAAACGCGTTAAAGGGCATAATAAACATTTATAATGTTGTAGCGGGGCAAATATCATTAGGTAAGTTTGTTTGGAGTTGTAAGATCAACATCTGAGGTTACAACATTTGGGCTAATGAAGACACTTGAGCTGCTTGTTTCCGTGGACCGCGGATAGTAGAACAAACTAAACTTAGAGATTGCGAGTAGGACTGTTATCGTACCCGCACTAGTTTCTCGACTTTTTGAAACGTCGGCGCCTGAATTTTTTTGCTGACCAACTTGCAAACTTGTTGTGTTAGCTCAGTTCATTGTTATTTATTTAGTTTCAAAGCTGGCGTTAGAAAAAGTTCTTACAAAGAAAATATTATTTCAAGATTATGAGATAATTTACAGTATTTCTAGTAAATATTGCATTTGAATAACGTATTGAAAATGTACAGACACACTCCAAATTATGGATAAAATAATTTACGAGGAATCTATACTAATATTATAAGTATTTATTTGTTTGGTTGCAAGCGCTTATCTCAGGAATTAGTGGTCCGATTTGAAAAAATATTTGTTAGATTCTTTGTTCAGTGTTAGATAGCCCATTTATCGAGGAAGGCTATAAGGCTATTTATCCGGTTGCGCGGAGTAGTTCCCACGGGATGCGGGTGAAACCGCTGGCGGAAGCTACCATAAAA
Source organism: Heliothis virescens (assembly GCA_002382865.2). NCBI lineage: Eukaryota > Metazoa > Arthropoda > Insecta > Lepidoptera > Noctuidae > Heliothis > Heliothis virescens. Next base: position 7,827,238 of record NWSH02000050.1, on the reverse strand, counting down.
TAAGAAACTTCAATGGCAAAGTGCAGGTCACATGTAGCTTTAGATTTTAAACACATTATTGTTCGCGCTGAGGTAATTACATTAAGCGTAACATACAGCGCGTCCGGTTTTCCATTCCGTTCATTCCTTGCTTTGCTCTTGTTTTTCCTTGTTCAACGGGCTTCGAACACGCAACGATATCTTTACACATGTCATGAGCTAGCTACATAGTTCAGCATACTGCACTGACCTCTTCGGCCAATGCAAATAAAACTAGGTCTTCACTATTCTCGGAGCGTTCTGACACAAATCTCAGTATTGCCTCCTATTAAAATTTGCTAGACATACAGACAGTTGGGCAGATTTGACCACATTCAAAAATAAATTCTTAGATAAAGAAAATGAAATTGTTCGAAAAACCAATTTATTTGAATCCTTTCAAATGCAGCATACGAATTGCGTAGGTACGCTTATTGCAAACTTACTCGAAAAATGTATTACGTTCAGGTATTGTGTATTGTGTGCACGGAGCACTTGCCCCCACACTATACTCAGTCGCTCAAAATGTAAACAATCTAATACATGTGTAAGAATGCACTCCCTAAGTAGAGTTAGCATTGTGAATGGAACCCATTCTCAAATAGGTATGTGATATCATATGAACTGAAAATACCCACTTGAGATGTTAATTTTTGTTTCTAGTTTGAACGTTCACGGAATAATAAATTTTCTTTGCGGGAAAGATACCAGTAAGAAAATACCAATAGCTGGGGCGATGCTCCCTGTTTACACAGTAATACATTGTTTTAAATTACTCAGTCTCTGTAGTATATTGCACTGTACGTAAATGCTTTCGCAAAATTGGAGTCGTGTTTGTAATATTTAATAACTTTGTAAGCCAACCCTATGTGAGCGTCTTAGGAAAATAAAATAATAAGATGGATGTTTGTATTATAATGAGAAGCTAAGAGGGTAAAATTATTTTGTGACGAAAAATCCTTAATCTTAATTTTGTAGTGGAGCAAGTATTTTCTGAGGAGTCGGACGAGGGCGGGGGCGTCGATGAGACAGCACCCCCGAAGCCTTCCCGCGGCCCCGACATCGAGTTCCCGCTGCAAAGAAAGGATATCGACCTACTGATTGAGGCATTTAGGAAGAAGAAGGTAATGTCGATTGAGTGTACCATTGTGCACCTACTTACGTGTCTGTCAAATGTGCTGATGAATCGCGAAATAGAATTTCTTGTAGAATTTTTGGCATTTGTGAGAGGCTCATCAATCACTGTAAAGAAAGATTACTAGAAGCTTAAAGGAGTTTTTTTCGTAGCATCATGTTTATCAGACGGATTGGATCTGTGTAGGAACGATAAGATCTACTATATTATCGGTAGGTGGCCAAATGTGGCTGCCCGGGAATAATCCCTTGGTACACTTTTACGACAGAAGTAGAGATGGGTTGATTGGATTGATCCCATTCGTAAACAACAACTAGAAAATACGGCAATTAGGGTTGATTCTGTACGATTTATGTCCAAATATACGAAAATAAAGAAATTTCAACTTAACGCAATTTATTCAAACGTTTTTGTTAGACATTCAAAGTATAAAGGCAGTACTTGAAATATTGTATTTGATTTCGTTTATAAGATTGTATTTGATTTATGATTTTGGTATTCCTTATTTTATATACATATTTTTTGTACACTGTGTTTCAGTATCGTTTTAATCTAAAAACCAATTTATTTTTCTAGCACCGCCTTCATCCGAAACACGTTGGGCAGATATTAAAAGAGGCCACTCAAGTGCTGAAAAGAATGCCCAATATCAACGTGGCGACCACTTCTATCTCCAGTCAGATAACAGTGTGCGGTGACTTGCACGGGAAACTCGACGACCTGCTGGTTATATTCCATAAGGTAAGACTTATAATAATAGTTTTCATTACCTACTGTCCCCTAATTTACTACAAATGGTATTAGCAAATGCGGTGGCCCAACGATACTTAATGTCGTCGACATCGACACCAACACATAATAATGTAATAACGACTCGAAATAATCGTAAATTCGTGAAACACGCCACACAATGTTTACGTTGAATTTATGTCGAGGAAAGTAAGTTATAACTTACATATCACGCACGATGCACTGCATGATTGGAAGGTAACCCTATATTTGTCCTGCAGCACGAAGTTTATTGTACCGACTTTTGAAAGCCATTAGTAGGACACTAAACAACACATAAGCTCATAATGTTAGTAAATATTGACGATCCATGGATGACTTCCACGTATCTATCAAAAGGAAATGTACCGTATTGTGTTGATAGTCAACAATACACCGATGGGTGCCCAATATGTCACTATTGATATTTCATGAAGCTGTCCTTTCGAATATTTGTTTGCTGTTTGCGACGTTCGGATACAAAATATCACTACGTGTTGGTATTATCCGTTATTAGGATGAAAAACAATATAAAATAAGCATAAACTTACTTAACATTTATCGATATTATTAGAAACGCATCAGTGGCTAAATATATGAGCAAGCAAAATAAGTTTGATCTTCATTCATGAATGCCAATGCAGATTATTTCCAGTTGACGAAGTCGCTAGTGAAATATTAAACTAGAACAGGGACTGGTTTTGCGCGCACCACTTAAAGTAATGATTTTAATCGAATGCTTACTTGAACGAACGCGAACGCAAAGTCAATTAATCGTAAAACGTTGCATCTAGAGCACTAGTGAAGTATCGATTTATTATTGCCCAGTGTGAGAGATTCACAGCCATGTCACAATTGCAGCCGACTGAAAGAAATACAACTTAAATATTCCTTTGTTTCATAATCAATGTCATTACATTTTTCGTTTTTTTTTTTTAAGTTTTTGTTTATTTTGTTGAGTAGTAGGTACATTACAACAAGAGAGGCACAACTTCCAGTTAATTTATGATATGTATAGGTACTTACATAAAAATTCAATTACCTTTTCTCAACTTGCGCGGGAACGCAAGCAGCTGACGCGACGTTTTTGCTTTCGCAACAAGAACAACAACAAACCGTATTTTTTATATTTGTAGTTTACGACATCAAAAGTTACAAATTATGACAACCCTTCCGAAACTGTAGGTGGAAGTGAACAAAAAACTCGAGCGGAACATTGCAATTTTAGCTTACGGTGTGGAAAAATTGTACGTGGGGAGGCTACGTCACGTCGGATATTAGTAGGGTTTCTTTCAAGTTCTTTTTCGCGGATGCTCATTAGAGGCTCGGTGGCCTGGGGCCTCGGTAAACATGGCAGGGAGCGGCGCACACGTCATCTAATTGGTGCCACTGTGCCGCCGTTGGTCGCTCCGCGGTTTGATTGATAGACCGCCTGTTACGCCGGACGACCTCGTTAATTTGCAGATATTGTTTTCGTTCTGTTATTTCCGTCTTACAAGCATATAACCCAGTGGTCCACTTAACTACTGTTATGAAATGTTTAGCAAAGAAATATTTGTTATCGGCGTATTAATTTTTGGCTCCAACTTATACTTTTTGATTACACATTTTTGATCAGTAAATGGATTTTATTCAAACTTATTCAGAAGAACTCAAAACCTAAAAGGATTATAGGAGACAGCAGTGTATTTTCCATGCGAACGTATATAAATTCGACTTTCATACAAACAGTTTGGGTCCAGCGGGAATGGAAAGGGCTGCCTAAATTGAGTTTATACAAACAGGCGGTTTGTAAAAACACGAGGGTCGTATCACAACAACCGATGTTTGTCATAATCCCAGTTAATCGTGTCATAAAAAAGAATGACAATGTGAGTTATGATTTGAAAGACCCTTTTTGAACAGAGACATTTTATCTAGGTAGACGATGTAGTTAAGTAAATACGATACTCGTCAAGTAGTAAAAATATAATTGGACTTGTGTCACCTGACCGAGGCTAGTAAAATGGAGGCAAATTATGTAAAGGATAACGATTATGTAACCGGTTACGTAATTATCGATTAGTAGGTACCTAGACGACATTATTGTGTAAGCGACCTTCCTTACGGTCAACGCTGCAGATGTGAGGATTCACCAAATATGCCAAGCCTAGTGTTGTTTCAAGATCATTACCCAATATTCCTTCATCGGCTGAATTTTGACGAGATTTACCCGACTTAGCCAACTAGCTTAGTTGGCACTAGAATTTTATAGTTTTTGTCAATAATACTATATAAGTACATACTTTTTATGAAATCAATTTCAATATCTAATTTGAAAAGTTTTTTTGAATAGGTTAGCAATGTAAAAATCTATTTTTAAAACATTTGCCGTTTGCCGCAGTAACAGATCTTAAGATGTAAAAAAGCGTAGGTACAGTATTTAAAAATTAACCAGGCAGTCATTTGACTTTGGAAAGGTTGTGTGGTTGTCTCCCATGTGAGTTTTCGAAATTCTTTGCGATTACAGTCGTCATAAAGAAGTCCACGCGTGCCTTGTCTGAACTAACAATGTAACTGTAAATAAATTGTGGATTTCTTTGATAAAAATAGAAAATTAAAATGCGGGACCAGTCACTTTGTTTATTATTCTGTCTTGTTTTGAATTATTATATGTAGTGGCTAGATTATAGTTGCTAGCCACTACATATATCACGCTTTAGGGGATGATTTGCGTAGGTTAGTGGTCTTATATGTGACCTATTTCTCTGATGTGGACAAACATGTAGCCCTAACTTGTATGGCGACATGGATTGGGAGGAGTCTGAGCGAACACTGAGCACACTTCTCGTTTGTCAGCAAAATCGCTTGTGTTCAATGTTGACACCGCCACCTCCACAACTCTCTTTCACTGAATTTATAATCTACTGCTATACTTGTTTAGAATGGACTGCCGTCTCCTGAGAATCCATACATATTCAATGGGGACTTCGTGGATCGAGGCAAGAAGGGGTTGGAGGTGTTCCTCCTACTGCTGTCGTGCATGCTGGCCTTCCCCGGAGGAGTGTTCTTGAACCGCGGCAACCATGAGGATCTCATTATGAATTCTAGGTTAGTAAAACAATTGTGGGTGTGAGTATTGCTTCCAACAGTGAATAAGATTAATGGTAAGACTTATTTCAGCATCAATATTGTTGCTTTGATGTGTAGTAAGCATTTCATTAAGTTTGTCGACTATATACGATGTGCTCGTGTGAAGAGCTCGTGGCTAAGTCAAAGCCGCGCGGATCGATCGATCATAAGGTTAAGCAACGCTTGGCGTGGTCGGTCCGTGGATGGGTGACCATCTTGTCATAACGAGTTCTTGCATGTCTTAGAAGGCACGATAAACTCATCATCGTCATTTACGGGTATTCAAAGATGCCAGAATATCTGACAACCAGTCTTACCAAGGGGTATCGGGTTGCCAGGAACTGGGTTGTGGAGGTCAGATAGGCAGTCGCTCCATGTAAAACACTGGTTCTCAGCTGCATCCGGTTAGACTGGAAGCCGACCCCAAAAATAGTTGGGAAAAGGCTAGGCAGATGATGACTATATACGATGTGTACAATTACTTGTATAATACCTATATGAGAGCGTAATGGTTCCAATTTAAGTTAACAGTCTGCGTGCGAATAAGTCACAGCCCAAAATATATTAGCGTTTAATTGTTTCTCAAAGAGGTTTGGTATGTAGGGAAAGTTTTAATGACTTGAATAAATAATTTTGACGCTTCACATTGCGAGTCAATTCAGTGAATAATGCCCTAACTTTAATGTAACTCTTTTCGAATGGCAAAACTGCGAACTCCCAGTTTTGTGCTTGTTAAAAATATTTCAATAAAACTTTATTATGTGAAATTCAAATGGCGTGCCAATACAAAGACGTATTTATTGAGCAAAAATTCAATACTTCATTCTGAGCGAAATTAAAGAGAACTGTTAACTTTGCTAACACTTGTGGCTATTTATTTTGTAATTAGTAGTAAATGTTTTTACTTTTACTTTCTTTCATTTTTATATCCTTTCTAAAGTAATGACAGCTACAACCTAACTTTGTAGTTTTATTTGCTTTGAAAGGAAACTTCGTGAGGAAATATGTCACAGACACGCACACGTCTATCGTCACATACCTAAACGTATTGTATATTCTACTCATTGATAGGTTTTATAACCTGTTTCGTGTGTTTTTGTAGCAACCACTTATTTAGAATTGTATTTTTTAAGGTACGGTTTCATAAAAGAAGTCCAGCAGAAGTATCGGGTAAGTAAAGCTAGAAAAACTCTCTTCGATGTAGGTAATCAATTTATGAATATACATTGAATATAATATTCTACAGCGATAAACATACTTAATTTTGTTATAACGGCCATTGGATACAAATCGGTCATCATAAATTCGATAAAAGGTGAGCCGAACTGAAAACTAATTTGGAATAACGAAAATCCAGATCATTTATGTTTATCCTTTTGGAATTGATGCTACTGAGCTCTGAATCACTGACAATAGAGACAAAGAAAGCTCCTAAATCTACACAACTTATCACGGATTGGAAATGTTTGAATAAGACAGAAAATAACTCTTTGCTCTGAGCTATTTTATGATTGTAAAGTAAATAGGACCTATGATTTGAATAGTCATTCGAGAGGAAGCTGAACTTTTTTCACAAAATACTATGTAACAATAAGCACTCTCTCTACTCTACCTTGTATTTGTTCTCAAGGGATAACATTTTAACAACATCCACAGCACAAAGAGTGTCCAGTCCTAGAAACCACGTTTGAGAAGACGTATTTCCTTTGTGTGTGAAGTGTATCTACACATAGTTATCACGGTCGCCTTTATCTAAATACAAAGTTATTATACTTATACTAGTGACTGAGCTCGGCTTTATGTGCAGTTATTACCTCATTTCCTTCAAGGATGTAGCTACGAGGCTACGAGTATCTTTATGATTGTATTTACTATTGTACGTAAAAGGAAGCTTTTTACCCACGATTGCAAACTCAAATAAGCCAGTAATTTTTCGTGGTGTCTATCTAAACAAAGTTCTATTTGATATTATGTACCTCAATCAGAGCTTTAGCCAATTTAATGAAACGTCATTACCACACAGTATTTGATGAAAAGTTTTAATATAAAGCTTCAAAGACGCGTCCTTTTTACGTATCATATTTTAAAAATGTTACTGACTTACCAAGAAAATGTAAGATGCATTTTTTATACACTGGGATATTTGAATAGTTAGCGTGTCGAGGCTCGGAGCGTTGTAAAGCCATGGAACACTTTAAAACATGAAAAAAAGTTGTACAACACGAGGAAAACACTTTTGGATCGTAAATTTTTGACTGCATGTTTTTATTGTGTCAAGCTCTGAATAAAATTTAATGTAACGTATTTTAGACTAAGAGTTAGATTGTGTATCAACAAGAACATATTTATATTAATGTACTTAGCAACTGCAACATGACTATTTGGGGTTTCTAATCTAGTATAATCGTTATTTCTGGGATGTTGTCTCAAAATGAATGTAGGAAAATGTGTTTTTGTTTAACCCAGCACAATTCAGAGCGGCTGCTGAAACTGATTGAAGGAGTATATCGCTGGCTTCCCTTGGGCACCATCATCAACAATCGAGTGTTCGTGGTTCATGGCGGGATATCTGACACAACCGATCTCGACATGATACGAAGCCTCGAACGAGATAAGGTATGTTATTAAAGTAATTGTAATTTTACTATGCAAATCTGTCATATGTCACTTAGCTTTACTTCAACGGTCGATTTTGTTTCAGTGGCCTTTACAAGTTTTTTCTTAAGTTTGCAAACTCGCAATAAACAAAATAGTAAACCTGCCAAACTTTATTTCAGTACGTGTCTCTACTCCGCCCTCCAGTGACCGAGGGCTCAGCAACGGCCGGTGAAACTATAGACAAAGTGGAGTGGAAACAGGTTAGTCGTTTGTAATCAATCATTCACGATTCAATCTAAAGGTTATCGATCGTTTCATTGCCGGCTTCTTGGCATCACGAGTTTTTATCTTCCGACGGAGATGCGTCGAGTCGCTGCCAATTTCTTTGATCTATGAATGTGATGAATGAAGCTCTGCATACAGAATATTTGAATGCCTAATATACATGATCATTATAATATTGAATGCGATCAATACCGTTTCCACAAACAATATTCTATTCAAAAGCAATTTCTATTGAATGAATTGTTCAGGCTAATTCGTGCACCTGGCTCGGGGACGCCCCAACATTTTCCAGTTCAACGTCTATTCTACATCGCGGACTAATCCAACATTCAGCAACTAATCAAAACTTTTGCTTTCAACTATCTTTAGAATGTTGAATCACGTTCAGGGTATTATGAGTTATTGTAAAATATATGAACTTTGCACTTTTATTATGATTCGTGGTGAATTTAAAATATTTGCTAGGAAAAGCTACGAGGGTCCATAGTATGAAAGACCAGTAGGTACTTAACAAATTATAAATATTTAGTAAGGGGAAAAGGCGAAGGTCGCTCTTTCAGGTGTTACGTACGTAATGAGGTTCTATTCACGAGCGGAGGTTTCGTGTATTAATAATGTAAGTATAAACAAAAGTTGTTTTCATGAAGTGTCAATCCCTACTCACTTTTGCGATAAACGTTTACGAATAGCATTTAAGTAAATTCAGATTTTTACTCCTGTACAATATGATTAAATAATTGAGTATTCAGTGCGATTCACTAATTGAGTATTCAATGCGATTTGATTGATTACGATACTATGGGTCAGATGTTTAAATTATTTTCAAAGCAAACTGATATTTTACATAGTTCTTCAAATACTAGACCACCTGACAACTATCACTAGACAACTGTAGACACCGAATCATAGTAAGAAGATATAAATCGATATTCTCAGAAAAAAATGTACATTGAAATACCATTCATGAGTTGGCAAATAAATTATATTTGTTTCGGCATTAAATTAATTAATATAATTTAGTTCACGGCCAAAAGGTGAAATGTTTGAATAATCTTAATGTTCATATTATAATCTATTATTAGTACTTATCCACGTGTAACAGGCTTTGTAATCAACTTATTTTTTTATGTTATCTTATGCTTAGATTGTATGAGATAATTGACTACTTGAAGCAGAATCATATTTCAACGTGAAAGATCTGAACAGCTAACCTCCTCTAATAGGTAGACATCTTCATTCAGAATTATTTATGCACCAGTAAAAGGCTGATTAAGATAGATCCGGCGGTAAAACGACCCAATTCAGGGGCTGTCGGTCTACCGCATCCAGAGCCGGATTAACCTTAAGGCAGATTAGGCAACTGCCTAGGGGCCCAGCACAGACAGGGGCCCCACCCTCAGCAATGCAGTAAAAAAAGTTGCCGCAAAAAAAGTTTTATGGATCGAACGAAAATGATAATCAACAAAACTATTATTTTTTTTCAACGCATGTAACACTTTATACATACAAAACCATCTAAATCAATCAAAAAATCAAAAAGCATTTATTCAAAGTAGGCTGAAAATCAGCACTTTTTGAAGGTCAA
>NWSH02000050.1:7785285-7811453 GCA_002382865.2 Heliothis virescens | reverse complement strand
TATAGCAACCTTGTTGAAAACTATATTTTGAGCCGTTTGGGATCGAAACGCTCGGACCATGGGGCTAAAGTACACGACTCCTCTTCGAGGTCTTAGATAAAAGACTTGTTGACGCTTCACGTGGCTGGCTTTTTCTTTGGTGAAGGATTGCCATACAACGTGGCAATGCAGCCAGTCTTCTGGGCACGTTACCGGAGGACAGTGATGTGGAGGAATACTTCGACGCCTAACATCACTCATGTTCTTTTATTTACGTTTTTATTTTAGTTTGTGGTAAGTAGTATTAGTATTTAAGAATATTCTTAAATGCATACCAAGCCACATATGACGGAATACGTTTTGACCAGTATGCATACGAAGCCAAATAAGGCAAATTGAAAAAAACATGAAAATAAAATAAACGAAGCAAAATCAAGCAAACATCTAACTTTTTCCATATTCTAGAAACTCGAGAGAATCTAGATATATTTTTTTTCATGCCTCTACTCGCCTTTTTGGTATTTATATCTAATTTATAAAGTAGCACTTTTTTCCTCCTACCCGACTCGTCGCCCGCGCTGAACATAAACATCAAAAAAAATTACAGGTGATAGTTGCGATGCTCAAACTAATAATTTTTCGTTTGCCTACGAAATTCCCTTTCTAATGCAAGTTATTTTTTTAAGATGAGATATATCATTGTCCTTTAAAAAAATCATAAACTTCTGCATCCAAATATGGTTTCGTATGCGGTAAGGGGTTAAAGGCTGGTATACGTGAGAAGTTCTGTAATTGCTCTTATGTGGTTAGTAGGTAATTTCTATACGGTGTATCAGTGCCATATCATATAAATGTTTTATCATATTAGAGTGTTGTATGTACTTGTAGTTAAAAAAATTATGTTGCAATATTTCCATATGTGGCCCTAGACATGACCTACCACAAATTCTCGAAACCTTTTATAAAAATATACTGTCATAAAATCACAATATTTTATGGCGAGGTGGATTTTAAAATCGGCGATATAATTTCCGGGAACGGCTATCATAAAACGTGCAGAGGAGGAGCGTTAAAACGACAGGCAAGTCATTAAACTTCTCTCCATGATCCAGATTTAAACAATCAGGGCGGTGCATACCTATATCACTATTAAATTGGGTTTCCTAGTCCCAGGTATTTAGGTCGCCAGCCAGAAATTGATTAAAGTGTATAGTTGACAAAACAGCTGTAACAAGAACGGCAGCCTACCTCGGCCCACTATCAAGTTTATAGACGTTTAAATCCCTACTGATTTAGAGTACGGTATACGAAATTGTACTATTTCCTTCACGATAGTAGTCCGGAATCCCAAGAAAATTTAAGACATTCGAACTATAAAATATTCACGTACGTGGAAGCTTGAATATTCACTCAGATATTTATCGACGAACTCTGAGCATTAATCTTCATTTTGTTAATGGTTGCCGCGCATATTGTCTTGAATAGTGTGGAGGTAATGGAATTTTCTGTAAACTGTTATTGATTTAGACGAAGACAGTAATGTATTTACTTATTGGACATCTATCAAGTCTAATGTTGATAAAATGGCAGTACTCTTTTGATGGTTACTTATGTATCTAAATTGTAAGAATTTTTGATAATTTCAAAGTAACACAAAGCAGGTGTCAAAAAAAGGACTTCATTATTAGACTATTTTTTTTACTATTCCATTGTTATTAGGCACTCGCTACTTCTCATATGTAGAAGGAATGAACGTTGACAACCATGCTTGCTTAAGGTGGATTGGTCATTTCGGTATTTAAAGTCCAGGTTTCTTCAAGATGTATTCCTTCATCCTTACTCAGTCATTTATTTCTTCCCACTCAGACAGTTCAATAACTAAGCTATATTGGTACCTGCTTGACCTACAATCGAATCCGCAAACTCATAACTAAAAGGCTAGCTCTAACCACTTTGGCCACGACGAAAAATTAGGGAGTTATTATGAAATATTTATTTTCTGATTCCAATATAAATTCGTTTGAACGGTTCGGTTATAAGTCTAACTAAAGTGAAGGAGTATAATGAGATTGAAACGAGATCGGAACTGAAGACGAACTCTTTTTAGGAGTATTGACTTTCAGAATTGGCATTCTGATCTTATGTGATTGAATAGATTCGACCTTTCAAAACTGACCTTTGTATTTCGTCTCAAACGTCTTTCGCAACATCGGTCACGTTATACAAATCAATACAAATAGTTTTATCGAAAAACAATACTTTCTTAATTGTTGAGAATTTGATGTTTTTCTGATTTATTTATTTGTTAGGTACGTCTTCTCAAGTTTTATCACGTCGTAGTTACTTTTTATAGATTATCGTTTGGAGTCTAGCTACTACAGCTAGGTTTCAAGTTAAACATGATCATTATATTGTAAGAATTTTTGGTCATGGAGGCATTAACGGAATGTTAAACTATCAACAAACAGTATCCAGTAGCCACAAAAAATACAGTTACCTAACGTTATGCGTATTGCTCCACAAAAGTTAACTGCGTCCGGTGGGGACGGACGTTTCAGTGGAAGTAAAAACTGAAAATTTTGGTACGTATGAAATGTAAATATTTCTGAATGTTTATTAAACATGTGGGGAAAATGTGTAATGTTTAGTATGTTCATAAAACAGGTTCTTTAAACATAAAAGTTCATTTGAATGTGTTCATGTTATAAATGTAATATGAATCTCCTGTGTTGCAATACAATTAAATGAAGGAACAGTGTTATATGGTTGAATATTATCAGTCAGCATGGATTTGCTAGCATTTGAATTTCTAAGCTCGACGAGATTATTTGAAATATTAAACACTGGATAAAAACTCGTCTTGTATGAAGCTCTTCGAATAGTTCTAATAATTTCAAAGATATTTCATACATATTGTATGAAATAATCACCGCTACGAATAAAAAAGATAGAAATGTCAACTTTATACAGGCACCTAAATATAAACTGGTAATGCTAAACCATTAGTGTTTGTGTGGATCATGTGTTTTATCAGTTAAATCTACATCATCATTAAATATTTATAGAACAACATTAAATATAAATATGAAGCAGCTTGAATATAGGTAGGTTTCGTATCTACTGTAAATTGTGTATCTATAAGGGGTATTATTAAAATAATAACGAAAATTAAGAACTTTTTTGACAACGTTGGTTGACAACATTTATTTCCCAATAAGAATCGTTAATCGTTTGTTAACTGAACTTTACAATAGGTACTTTCATGCTAAACTTGTAAATACCCTAGTTACCTTACCGGGTTGACGTCATCATGTTGTGCACCGGATGTACATTTAAATGTCGTCAGTCGCGGAAACTACAGGGAAATTGGTCATCGGGTTTAGCGCTTGTATTGAAGTTTAAACTCTGCGAGCCACTTGATTTACTTTAAATATTTCACGAATAAATGCTCATTCAATCATTCGCCATGTGAGAGGAGGCCTATGCCCAGCAGTGGGACGATAAAAAGGCTACTAAAAAAAATGCTCATTCAAAACTAAAAACACCCTTCTCTTTTTGGCAAAGATAGACATGTTAATCGATGCAAACGATTGAAAGACTAATCTTCTTACACTTATGTTAATGAGGGTTTATACTTACGCTAACAAAGTAATTTATGTGTTCGGCTAATAGTCCAAAACCGAACAAATTACCTTAAGCTTGATAAAAGCTCTCGCCGTGGTACGAAGGACATTGATTGGAGTTCAGTCAATCCTCGGCGGCGTCACTGACTTGACGGTTATTTGCACCATATATCGGCTACACGATGGCGAATAAAACTACTCATGTTAATTAACTCAGGTGACTTCGCAGAAATTACAGCAACACTTTTTATAAAATTGCTACTTATCACAGAGTAGTTCTTGTGTACTTACGTTATATTTTTCAAAACGCCTCAATATCAGGCGACTGTTTAATTCGCCATTAAATACTTATTTTTAACTGTGCTATTTTTTTACTCAAAAACTAGCTGAAACAATTTAGACAAGATATTTTATTAAAGTTTCCATTAATCATGAAAGTGATACAAACAAGGTAAATGACTCATGACGGAAGTACGAAGAAATCACTTAATCAATAAATAATAACAACTTCAGAGTAACAGAAAGTTCGACCAATAATAAATGTATTGGTTCATTCATTGAACACCCGTTGATCTAAATTGTGGTGGAAGTTAATTAATACTTAAACCTTCATTCGGCCGACCTAACACGCACATTGATTGTTCCCATTAATTCCGATGGTGACATGTCGATGACCGATTACTTCTGTAAGTACTCCGGTATTTTTATCAGGATGGGCTTTCCCGAGTAATTAAGCGATTTACCAATTAAGAGATGTACCGCTTGACCTTTGGTCTGTAATGAAAAAATGTGACGACACAAGACAACGTTTATGATAAAAGTATAGGTACCTAGTCTATTTTCTGCAGATTACTCTCGTGCATTTTCCCAGATTTCAGTTTGTCTTCTTTATTAACTTTTTTATAAGTCAGCTCAGCGATTTAACTTTCATAGACTTGCAAATTAGCAGATTAGAGAGTTAGTTTCGATAGGATGAATTAGAGATAATACCTGGCGTCTGCAAAAATAGAATTACTTATTCAGTGTTTTATACAAAGAGAATTGGAAAGGTGTCAAACCTCAATTTATTTAGCTTTAAGCACCGATATAATATATCACAAATGTTGGACAACGACATATTTTCAAAAAAGAAAAGAAAAATCAGTTTTCCTATTAGAATATTGGCATGTCACTAGAAGACCACAGTATTACGCATGGAAAAAGTAAACCCGGCAATAAAAATAGAAAAACTTGAACAGCTAACTAAAATAGAAACCACAGTACTAAAATTAATCCAAAACTTACGTAGTTAGCTACATACGTAAATACTCTATCCGTGGGTGACAGGGCAAAGCTTATTCACACCGCGTGATTATCGGGAAACCACAACGCTATTTATTAACGATCGATACAATAAAATGAATGTCGTGTGAGTTTGATTGAAAGCGAATGCGTGTAGCGCGCGGTTTTTTCATTTGAGTTATTTAATTTAAATAAATTGAAGACGATTCTCACGGAAATGGTTTTCTGAGTGGTTTTCTGCTAGTTTGTTTTTATTTCAAAATTGAAAGGAAACACGAAACGAGGAGAGCGTAATAGCATTATTTGTAGTTTAGATCAAATACTCGTTAGTTGGCCATACGATGTATGGTTATTTATATCTTCTGCCTCGATTAATCTTTGATAAAAAAGATCTTTATATTTTTAGGTATTTGACATCCTATGGTCGGATCCACAATGCACAGGCGGTTGTGTGGCGAACGCTCTTCGTGGTGCTGGTACATATTTCGGTCCAGACGTTACGGCGAATTTCCTGCAGAAGAACAAACTAAGTTTCCTCATCAGAAGCCACGAGTGTAAGCCTGGTGGATATGAGCTTCTGCATAATGGGAACGTAAGTTTACATAGTACTATACATTTTATCATACACTAGCTTCCGCCAGCGGTTTTACCCGCTTTCCCGTGGGAAATACTGCCGGTACTTTCAAATCGGTCCAGTAGTTCCTGAGACTAGTGCGTTCAAACAAACAAACAAACTCTTCAGCTTTATAATATTAGTATAGATTTACTACTTACTACATTTTATCATAACATATTTTACTTCACTTGATCAGTCTTTTCATCGCTTTACCTAATTATAAGCAGTTTTTTAAGTTGTTCTGAAATTCTTGTTTGTTAAACAAAAAATAGAAGGAAAATACCCAGCCTTTTAATTCTATCATGGGCAGATTTTTATAAGTGGGTAATTAATTGCGAAAATTGAGTTTATAAACTGTCAAAATTGGTTTCATTATCTCAAAAGAGTTTTCTTTACGGCGTTATTAGACTCGAAAGCTTTTGATCATTAAAAACCAATTTCAGTTTCCTCCGAACTTTTTATAAAACCTGTATAGAAATCGAATGGTCTGCTCATTTAAGAATACAGCTATTTTCGATGATTTTGGCTTCGTATGCACATTTTGCTTATTATAAAAGATTTTTTTCTAAATCCAAAAAGAAAATTACTATTATTTTCTTAAAAAATCTCTTCAAATTGTTACTGCTAAGTGTTTGGTTCGCGATGACATTTCTTATACATACTACTTTAACTGAATGAAATTGGCAGAGCTTACATTTGCATATTATTATATTTAAGAAGCGACTTCATTTCATTCTTCAGCCACACGGTGGGTGGATTTCATCAAGTTATCCCGTTATTCTTGCTTTATTATTTTGTAGATCCAGCCAACGGAAAACTTCATCTCTCGTTTGTAACGTAATAATATAGTTTTTGTTATACAAGTTTACACGTGCAGAAATTGTTATACATACATATGTTCCAGCTCTCCCTTTAGTTTGTCTGCATATGATTCTTGAATGAAATGAAACGAATACGTTTGTATCTAGTTAAATAGTTCGAGTATATATTGCAAAATCTAACTTAGCTCTTAACGAACAATAAAAATTAGTGCAGCTAATGTTATTTCTAAATTGTAAAATTAAAATTAAATTGTAAAATTTTTAAAAATATAGGTGGGTTGTCATAATGTAGGCATCAAATAAATTAATTATTTAGATGTAGGTAAGTAGCAGGGCTAAGGAAACTAAGAATTAAAGAATAGGGTCGTGCTATAGGCGGAAGGGTACGGCGCCACTCCGCGTGATTACTGCATATATGTATAAACTTGATAGGCTCGATAAACCACGCCAATTTATGCCGCATATTCCAACTAATATTTGTATTTGGCAAAAGCAATATTTAGCCCTCTCCTAGTCATAACCGGGTACGGTATAAAATATGAGTTTGCTTCTAGTATGCTGTCATAATAATTATTACAGTTATTATGTGTAGACACGTTAATAACTGAGTAATTATTCCAATTCGATTACGTAGATGGGTATCGGGGGAGAAATTTGGTTTTAATCCAGTATAATTTGTAACGTTTTTATAAATATTAATTGTAGTTATGGAAGAAGTTCAAGGTCATGTAGAAGTAATATTAATAAGAGTCCCTCGTGGCAGGTGATAACCATCTTCTCTGCATCGAACTACTACGAGTTGGGGTCGAACAAGGGGGCTTACCTGAAGTTATGTGGCAACTCGTTGGAGCGTCAATTCGTGCAGTACACGGCCGCTGTCTCCCGCACCCGCCGGCTCACCTTCCGACAGCGAGTGGGCCTTGTCGAGTCCTCAGCTATGAGGGAACTACACAACCAGATCATGTTGGTCCGAAGGTCCTTGGAAGCGACCTTCCGCAGCTTGGATCTTGATCAAAGTGGTTTGTAACTTGTATCATATGCACATTTAAATATTTGAAGAATGTATGGGTTGGGGTAGATTCCCTAATCCATATATTTAGTTCAAAGTTAATTAAATATTATTACAATTTTATAAATACAACCCAAACAAGAGAAATAATTATGACGACAGCAGTAGCTGGTTGATATTTCTGACATAGATACATGTACAGATCTTGATTATAATGATATAATTGTTTATAGGCTACATATCGATTAGTGATTGGTGCCAAGCGATGGAAGAAACCACGCATTTGGGGCTTCCCTGGAGAATGCTCAAGGATAAGCTGGTGCGCACCGACCCCGACACGCGCCGCGTTCGCTATATGGACACGTTCGACTTGAATACCAGCGTGAGTGTCATTTGTGTCACATTGTTTGGCCATTGCCAAATATTGGAATACCGTAGTATGTCGTCATCTGCCATATAATATTTTACACATGCATTTGTTTCAATTCTTGTTCTGATACAAGAAATATATTCATTGAATATTATGGAATATATTTATAAAAAACAAAAAGGTTCATCCATAATATGAAAAGTGATATTTAGTATTCCAAACAAAGCCATCGGCTTTTACGAACAACAGTGTCGCATTAACAATCCTAATGTAAGGAATCTAATGTTACAATATCGAATTTCCCTTTCAGAAAATTGGTCGTAAAACTGACTCCTCGAATGTCGTTGAAACTCTGTACAAAAATAAAAGCAGTTTGGAAGCCATTTTCAAAATATTGGACAAAGATAATTCAGGTAAACAGAAGTGATTTCATTTTAATTTATTCTGAGAAAATTTGACTGGCTGGTCTACTAATTTAAATTTCAATTACAGGCTTTATTACACTTGAGGAATTTTCCGAGGCCTGTCAGCTAATTGGTAAGTACATGCCAAATCCTATGACGCAAGAGCAGCTGGTCGATATTTGTCGTCTGATGGACATCAACAAAGACGGTTTGGTAGACTTGAACGAGTTTCTGGAGAGCTTCCGTCTAGCTGAAAGGAGTTTGCAATACGAGGACAACGAGCTGACTGAGATACAAGCCACCTGACAGGAACTTGACCGCCGCCCGAGCAGGACGGCGGTCGATAAAGATGAGTCAGGTGTTCAAATAGAGATTCTTAAACTGGAGGATGATGATAAGAGTAAAGCTGTGAAGAGTAATAAGAACGGACAAGCGCACCTGATGGGCGAGAGCGTGGGCGCGAACTGCGGTCCGCGGCTCGACGACATCGAGCTCATCGACTGCGAGGAGCCGCCGCGCCGGCACCGACCCGGCCTGCTCGAGAGCGACATCTAAGCTCTCGGCCCTCTCGGCTCTCCCATGGTATAGACGACAGCACATCAAGTTACCACAATCTGTCAAATTTCTGCAATAGATTTTCAACCTTATCACAACAGTGGGAAGGTTTATACTTATTCGATTGGTAAAATTTGACACATTCGGGTATCGTGACCTGCTGTCGTCTGTACATTACACCGCCCGCAAGTCTTACGGGAATATCCATGATCAGCGACATTTTCTTCACTCCTTGTCTAGCCCAGTACTTTCATTCATAATTGTGTATTTGTTTTTGTTTAAGTCTAATGTTTGATGTTAATATTCGATTGTATTCGGAACTATGACTAAACTCTTGTGTACGTATACTGATTATTTTATCTGTGAATTAAATCATGACATAAGTAGATACTATGTAATGTAGGTATATAGTACTGAAGAAAATTGTTTCAGTTACTGAATTAAGTGAATTACATCCCTACATTTGTATTTTTTTATGTTATCAAACACATTAAAGTACTTTCGTGTACATATTTACTTCGTATTTGTTGAAAGTCTAATAAATTATATTTATGAATTGGTGCCAATGTAAAACACGTGACATATAAAGTTTTGTACGTTAACCGAAATAATCGGCAATTTCACGAACAACAATTACTTATATTTAGGTGCATTGTGAAGGTTTCATGATGCGATCAATTAACGAATGGGAACAATGATACCGATGACTCTGTAACTTTTTATTGGTGTATTCGTTGTAGCCACAATTACTAATGGATCTATTATGTGTAGCGTAGTCACGTGCTATTTTCTAATCGCCTACATCAATATTAGATTGGAATAAAGATCTTATTAAAATAAAGTTCCTTATTATTATAAATTTCTTCTTATATAGGGCTACGTTTAGATAAAATATAATACTAATATATATTTTGTTATTAAAATTGCAATTATAAAATAATCTGTCTTAGCGTGTTTCTAGTCATTAGTAGAGCGATTTCGTAAACATATCTTTATACTCAATTATTAAGCATTCCAATCTATCTTTACCAGAAATGACGCATTACATTGTTGAATATCGAATGTACTATATAACGTAGTCGGAGTGTATCTGTTCGGCATTAGTCTGACGAGTCTCGTGATTTCAGCTCTGCAGTAGGCAGGCCTCGTATTTACTACTAATCGAATATAAACTTTATAATAATCACTATATATTTTATTACGTATTATAACTCGTGTCTTTGACTTATAGAGATTTATAAAAGCGCTATATTAAAGGTGCCTACTGACTCGTAATATTTTTGATTTATATTCCGTGTGGCAGCTGAATGTATTTCCAGCCGTGCTATTTCCACCGTGTCAGCAGTCAGTTGTTATTATTATGAAGTTGTTCGTGCTCTCGATTTAATCAAAATAAACCAGTCAGTATGCGCTTTAGTCAAATATATTAAATTAAGTATATCGCTATCGGAATTTAAGAACTTCTAAAAACTTATTTTATATCTTATAATAAAAATAAATAAAAAAATATTTACGAAAATATTATATAGCTAATATTCTGTATTTTTAATAATTGTCCATTAAATTGTGATATTGCAATCGATTGTTTTACTTGATAACCATTCGTTTTCATAGATATTAATCTGTAGACTGCATTGCAGTATGCAAACCTGCAGTGGCATTTAGTCAGATACGAGTATTTATTTGCGCTTATCCAGGTGGCAACTAAAACCGATAGCAGAAAGGGCAGGCTGCTATTTACTTACGACATGTAGCATAGGTAGGAACCTAGTTTTATGTTGATTACCATAAATAAAAGCGCTGCGTAAGTTTTTCAATTATTTTTCCTTCAGAGCTTTTTATATCACGAGAGAATATGTCACATGAGCAATAGGCAAAATGATTTATGGTCTCCACCAATAACGACTCACTTCCGACCTCGTGTTTTTCATGTGCGTCTCATCACAACGCCTTCAAATATCGCAAGAGAGCTCGTATTATTANAAGGTTTATACTTATTCGATTGGTAAAATTTGACACATTCGGGTATCGTGACCTGCTGTCGTCTGTACATTACACCGCCCGCAAGTCTTACGGGAATATCCATGATCAGCGACATTTTCTTCACTCCTTGTCTAGCCCAGTACTTTCATTCATAATTGTGTATTTGTTTTTGTTTAAGTCTAATGTTTGATGTTAATATTCGATTGTATTCGGAACTATGACTAAACTCTTGTGTACGTATACTGATTATTTTATCTGTGAATTAAATCATGACATAAGTAGATACTATGTAATGTAGGTATATAGTACTGAAGAAAATTGTTTCAGTTACTGAATTAAGTGAATTACATCCCTACATTTGTATTTTTTTATGTTATCAAACACATTAAAGTACTTTCGTGTACATATTTACTTCGTATTTGTTGAAAGTCTAATAAATTATATTTATGAATTGGTGCCAATGTAAAACACGTGACATATAAAGTTTTGTACGTTAACCGAAATAATCGGCAATTTCACGAACAACAATTACTTATATTTAGGTGCATTGTGAAGGTTTCATGATGCGATCAATTAACGAATGGGAACAATGATACCGATGACTCTGTAACTTTTTATTGGTGTATTCGTTGTAGCCACAATTACTAATGGATCTATTATGTGTAGCGTAGTCACGTGCTATTTTCTAATCGCCTACATCAATATTAGATTGGAATAAAGATCTTATTAAAATAAAGTTCCTTATTATTATAAATTTCTTCTTATATAGGGCTACGTTTAGATAAAATATAATACTAATATATATTTTGTTATTAAAATTGCAATTATAAAATAATCTGTCTTAGCGTGTTTCTAGTCATTAGTAGAGCGATTTCGTAAACATATCTTTATACTCAATTATTAAGCATTCCAATCTATCTTTACCAGAAATGACGCATTACATTGTTGAATATCGAATGTACTATATAACGTAGTCGGAGTGTATCTGTTCGGCATTAGTCTGACGAGTCTCGTGATTTCAGCTCTGCAGTAGGCAGGCCTCGTATTTACTACTAATCGAATATAAACTTTATAATAATCACTATATATTTTATTACGTATTATAACTCGTGTCTTTGACTTATAGAGATTTATAAAAGCGCTATATTAAAGGTGCCTACTGACTCGTAATATTTTTGATTTATATTCCGTGTGGCAGCTGAATGTATTTCCAGCCGTGCTATTTCCACCGTGTCAGCAGTCAGTTGTTATTATTATGAAGTTGTTCGTGCTCTCGATTTAATCAAAATAAACCAGTCAGTATGCGCTTTAGTCAAATATATTAAATTAAGTATATCGCTATCGGAATTTAAGAACTTCTAAAAACTTATTTTATATCTTATAATAAAAATAAATAAAAAAATATTTACGAAAATATTATATAGCTAATATTCTGTATTTTTAATAATTGTCCATTAAATTGTGATATTGCAATCGATTGTTTTACTTGATAACCATTCGTTTTCATAGATATTAATCTGTAGACTGCATTGCAGTATGCAAACCTGCAGTGGCATTTAGTCAGATACGAGTATTTATTTGCGCTTATCCAGGTGGCAACTAAAACCGATAGCAGAAAGGGCAGGCTGCTATTTACTTACGACATGTAGCATAGGTAGGAACCTAGTTTTATGTTGATTACCATAAATAAAAGCGCTGCGTAAGTTTTTCAATTATTTTTCCTTCAGAGCTTTTTATATCACGAGAGAATATGTCACATGAGCAATAGGCAAAATGATTTATGGTCTCCACCAATAACGACTCACTTCCGACCTCGTGTTTTTCATGTGCGTCTCATCACAACGCCTTCAAATATCGCAAGAGAGCTCGTATTATTATTACATCCTATACAGCCCATAAAATAATATTAGGATACGTATCGGGAAAACGAATTTTCTTCACACTCACCGAGATATTACGCTCTGATAAACTAAAAATGAACTCAGTAGTTCCTAGAAGGTGGTATTAAATGAATTTTCCCGCACTAATTAAGGAAAATTTGTCGGTAGCAAAAATCTCTCTTGACTGGGTAAAAGGTCCATTAATGCGATGATTATAAATTCATGTGAATCATAATAAAATGCGATTATCGTGCTTGGTATGGAGTTGAGATTCTGTTTAGGTTTTGTGATTGGTAATCCAGTCTATTTGTGTCGCTACAGATTGTTGATGATAGTTAAACAAATGAGACGAGAAAACGTTAATTTAAAAACAATCAACGAACAATTATTCTTCATTCTTTCCTTTTGCTCAGTTTGTCAGTAAATTGAACTTGGACATAGTAGGTAGTCATTACCTAATGAACATGCGAAGATCGAAATGTAGAGTTATGGATCATAACGTCACAATAAGCTTAAATAAAGAATACCTACTTACAATGAATTAGTTTTTTATGACAGTTTTTCTCTGAAGTGTGAAACATACATACACACACACCGTATACGTATACGGTGTGTGCAAGCTCAACGAGGCCTAAACAAGCACTTGGTCGGTAAGCCAGCCAAAGGGAATAAAATTTAAAGATGTCGAATTTCCCTCAGTGTAAAAATTTTCTCTATTCTTTTCCCCTTAATTTCATGTTAAAAATTTACCGAAATACATTTTAAGTAGGTATATTGTATTTAAATAATTTTCAATGCTGTAAATTTTTAAATGCTTAATTCCCTTTTACCTGATCCGAGAGTGTGAAAGTTCAGAAAATCCATCAACAAGAAATCCATCTGAGAAATTAATAAAAAATCAATGCTAAGAATAGACATTTCTTATAATAGCTCTTAACGATGAAGTTTGAAAGATTAATTGTTTAGCGCTACGGTAAAATTTATCATTAGATATTTACTGGACGCCGAAGCTAAAAGGAGGATTACGTCTGCTTGTTGGTAAAATGTGAGGCTATATTTATTTATACAAAACCAATAGGCTGGTTAATACTTTATAAGCTTACGTGGAAGGGTACGCTATAATTATTCCTGATTTGTGTATAGACCCTAGAGGGGTACTCTTAGTAAATATTAAAACCGTAACTCATGTAACCGTAACCTTTTACTTTTCTCAAAGAGTACCAATGAGAATACAGGTAAATAAGATTGATGCGGTGCTGATATGAATATATAGGCATATAAGCATGATGGATACAGTACCTACTTACTTACATAATTTTTCCTGTAGATGCTGTAGGAACGTGCGTAAATTATATCGTGAAGAAAAGTTAGGAGTTATTTATATTAGGCTATTTCCATTTGATTGCCAAGAAAGGTTATGCTTTATGTGTCTATGAAAGTAAAATTTTATTAACGCATATCTTTCGAAAGGTCGAATAGATTACTAGACGGTATCGTTGAATTAATCTCGTTTAGCCTAAGCGTCAACCTCCCCCGATCCCCCTAAACAAACTGATGGCGACACAATTAGGTAAATACAAATTGGATGCATAATGAGGTCCTATTCGTAGCATGTACTCTTCTAACACGATATATGCTCAAAAGTGAAATAGGTAACTAGCTTCCAAACGGTCTTATTATCCTTTTGCCTTTTACCAAAATTTAATTGGGGTCGATGAGCACCGTACGTCATGAAATTTATTCCTGCCATAGCATTAATTTATTCATCTCTTGTGAGTACTACTCTGATTCATATTCTGCTCCTTTTATGGGTTAAGTATCTTTTCATAAGTTAAGTCATGTTTTTTATTTTTTTTCAGCGAGAGGCCCTTATTTTCTTTACTTGTCACCTCCATAATGTGTTCGTGACAAAATATCTTAAGCTACCGCATTACCTGATACACAAGCGGTTCTCATTCTCGTCTCATCCGTAATCCCCTAAGTAGTCCCAGATTCTGAATTTAGACAGCAGGTTAAAGTCTTAACGGGACAGACACAACTTAGGACTGTGACACATTTACTCAGTGCACATTTTGAATAATGTAAAGGTGCTTAACCAGTACTATATCTTGACTTATGCCGGCCATACACGCTACGGTCTACCGGAGAGGTCCACCTGTGCAGGTATGCCTGCTCAGGTCAACCGAACAATGGTAGCGTGTGTGGGGAAGTTCCGGTGTATCGGAGCGGTCTTCAGTTCTTTTTACGATGGCATCGAATGTAGACGATGATACGCTGGCGTTGCTAGGTCTTGCTTTAATTTTGAAGAAAAATGATACGAAAAACAAGCGAAGAAAGTGGTGTAAGCATTGGTTATTGAAAAGGAAAAAATATAGTCATGTTAATTTATTAAATGAATTGAAATTTGAACCAGAAGATTTTAAAAACTATCTTCGAATGGATGAGAAAACATACCTAAAATTACTTGAAACGGTTACTCCTATGATAAAAAAAGAAGACACAGTTATGAGAAATAGTATTTCTGCGCACGAAAGATTATCAGTTACATTGAGATTTCTCGCAACTGGCAGAAGTTAAAAGTAAATCTGTGAGAGGGCTCTCTATACCCGACATATTACTTTCCTCTATGAACTGATGACTGGCGCAACCTGCGCAGGCTACCGGAGTACGCGCACACACGCACAGGTACACCGTACGGTGTCACTCAAAAGAATCGATTTTCGATCTTGCGCCGGTCGCCTGTGCAGGTTAAAAAAACTGCACAGGTCTATTCCCACACACATTCCGGTCTACCTGCGCAGGCATACCTGCACAGGCGGACCTCTCCGGTAGACCGTAGCGTGTATGGCCGGCATTAGAGACAAGTTCAGTTCTCGAGCGTGGTCTCAGGTGTACCTCGTCGGTTGTCTAAATGGAACATCAGGTGTCGCGCTAAACTTGTTACAGTACTGCAAACAATTTATAATCTTTGCGATTTATTAAGCATCACTGGTTCGTCTCTACAACAAGGTTTTTCAAGATCTGGACTGTATTTATTGAATAATATTGAAACTGTAGATACCAACCCACATTCTTTATGTATGAATTGTAATTATACAAATTACCAAATGGTTGCTATACCTAAGTAGGTGGTTCCTATACATATAACTTGACGGTCAACCAAATGGGTTCTATACTTGTAAGGTAGGGGAACAAAGTTATTTTCTGCTATTCATATAATTTATGATAGAGCAGTTCTAAGAATCTCACATTTAGGAGACATGATGTTGTACAGTGGAAAACGCAGGCAAACGTAGTTCTGTTTCATGGTCGGAGAAGTACCTGCTTCATGGTTAACTGACGATCATAATGAAAATCGCAGGCAGTGTGTGAGTAAGTATAACCTACTTAGATAAGACCAGAATGGTTGTCATTAAGTTCAGGAATGGACAGCAATAAGCATTATAAGATGTCGATTAATGAAATGTTATACCCTCCTACAATATCTAATTAATACGAGTGCCTATATTTCAGCCTCTAATGAAAACTTATCTATGGGACGAGGGGGCCTTGCGTCGCGACAATATGGCGCTTTGTTTAATCTAACTATGGTAATAATAGCTGTGTATTGATAATAATAAAAACCTTTGCAGGAGTTTCAGCTTAGCATGCCATTTCAATGAGGGCTGCGTATGTTAAAATATTCAAAGATTTCCAGTTCCAGTTCTTTTCTAGTTTATAATTAAGAGAGAGTTAATAAATCAGGTCAAAAACTCGTGTACTTACTTAAAAATCAGGCAACAAATAATATTCATTATGTATACATTCACGCGCTCAGATAGGTATGTACCTAGTATCCCAATTACAGTAACGGCAGTTCCCGAAAACTGTTTTAAAATTTAATAGGGCCAAGCTTATTGTCATGCTCTGGGCACGTTTCCAAGCCACGAGCTACCATATAAATTCGTAACGGGCAAACCTAATAACGCTTTGTCCGACCTCTGAAAACAATTTCAGGACGGCGCGACCGAAATATTATTGTTCCGCCTGAAAAACGTGTCTGTCTTTCGTTTAATGTAAAACTAGTTGCTACCTGCTGCTTCACTCGTGTGAAGAAGTAGCAAAATTTTGTAAGTACCCCTATTAAAAGTATTCTCAAACACCTTCCTTAAGCATAACCTTCCCCGTCTCAAGGGTAGGTACTTAACAGAAATCTTATCAAATGTCTTATGAATTCGGCTCACCTATTTTGCTTCGCCACCAACGATTGAATATTGTTAGTTAATTTACACGGTATCATTATCCTCCTAAATATTTTGGTGGACATAAAATATGATTACAAATGCCTATAAATAAACATCTTTCGTTATATAGCGTAATTAATTAATAAGGTCCTAAGAAATCGACGACAACGTAACGAAGCCTAATTTACGAAGCCCCTCATTAGTTTGCTTTCCCATTTTACCCTTACCTAACAATGTCGTAAATAAAAAGGGTAAGGCTTTTATGTGTTATTTATAGCTAACACTGGAACCTATTTCATACATTGTTTCTTGTGGCTTTTGATTTATTTTCAGCCCAAATTAAAACTCAAAATTCATTAGTTTGAAACTTTGTTTACCCTAATTCTTATACCTACTGTTGAACTTTAACAAGTTCAACCGAGTTATATTCAAACTGAATGAATGTCTTTATTAGGTAAGTTTCAGGAAGTTTCAACCAGTCACTTTGATTATATTTGAGTTGACTGAAATCTAAGTCCAATAAAATTAAGAAGAAAGTGGGGTGCCTACGATTTTAATGGCAACTTGAAGTCTTTATAAAATACAAAACGACCCTATCAAATCAATCTATTCAAAAATGAATAAGGCCGGGACTCCACCAAAGCGGAGACGAGACGAGCGGAGAGGAGATGTTTTTTAAACAACCAATAGAATTGAGTTATTGACACGTCTCCTCTCCGCTCAGCTTCAGTGGAGATCGCTGTGCGGAGATGTGTAATATTTGTATGTCGCGATGGAAGCGGAGATGTGAGCTGTGCGCGGACGACGCGCAGTGGAGACGAGAGATGTGAGCGGCGTGCAGTGAGCGATGTCACCCTCCCCCCTCTCGCCCGCTAGCAACCCGCAGAACCCCGCGCGCGCGCCGGCCGGCNCGACGCGCAGTGGAGACGAGAGATGTGAGCGGCGTGCATCTACTGAATGCGTACTGAGCACTCAACGCCCCGCACCCGAGCTGAAAAACATCTCTTCTCGCACAGCACACAGCACACCGCACACATCTCTGCTTTGGTGGAGTCCCGGCAACACGACTTACAGAGCTCCATCTGTGAGAATAAACGTATATTTACTTTGCTGGTAGCATATTCAACCTCATTGACGTCATCTATTGGGGAAGGCACGAACCGTTCCGAATCCCTCTTCTGAAAAGGTGTCTAAAGTGCGGCGATAAAATTGAAAACAGCGCCATCTGTGTTGGATACCATAAACTGTCTTGTAGACGACGCTTTATTTACATTCAGGTTTTGGCTCAAAGATGGCGCAAACAGTATGGCAAATGTTTTTTACCCAAGCGGGCGCGCGGTCATTTGTAACGGGAGCGGGCGCGCGTAACCGAAAAGACCTATGGGATGAATAAGAGAAATAAAGCAGTAATTATCCAATAATCGTGTATTTCTTTATACGCAGATTCATAATTATTGTCTTTAAAGTATAATTTGTGAAAACAAGTAATTAAAATTATGGAAAATAAAAATTATTTTGCACTTGACGCCTCACTCTGTTATTGTTAGATTTTTGCCACTTCGTAACTTTATCGTGCCCTGAAAAATAGCAATTTCTTTCCGAAAGTGGCAAATTATCCTCATTTGAGTTTGAGCAGTATGATTCCTCGTCAGATCGATGTTCGTCTGAAACAATGTGGTTGGAAATTTCAGAGCCTTGGTCGCTGAGCTCTGATTCACTCTCTTCTTTGTCTTCTCTTTGTAACTGCTCGATTATTGCACTTTGTGAAACCGTATAGGACTCATTTTATAAAAAAAATAAAAAAACTCTAAGATAATTAGATAATATTGACAAAAGCGTAATAAATGTAAGTCGCATTGAGAGTCGCGCGTAACTTTTTCGACGACAGGCGCGTGTAGTCTTTTCGACGACAGCGCCGGATCTAAAACAATTGCAAGTTTTGAAGTATGGTGAGTGCCCCGAGTGACGGTATAGTCTTTATTATACTGTGAATAACATAGCGACAGGCTACTAGGAATGAGAAATGCATGTGATGACTAATAACAATAATATGAACGAAAATGTATTAAGCGCGGTCGATTCGACTACGCGCGCCCGCTTGAAGGTTAAAAAGGGTTAGTCGCGGTACGGTCAGCGTCAAAAGTAGCTGAGCAAATCAAAATTTTTAAAAGTGCCTAACAACGTCTAGGATGATAATTTCTTTACAACACAATATATATAGGCTGAGGTTAAAGGCAGCGTCAGTTTAGAGTTAATAGTCTTGTTTGATAGACTATCTGATTTTAAGAATATAGTAAATTATAGTTATTATAATTAACTAGGGATCAAAAGGATACTTAGACCGCATACGCAATATCTAGGTACTGTCATACGCTCCAAAACGGGAATTTTTGACGTTGGCCAAAAAACGGCAAAATTAAAATGGGCATGGGCTGGACACGTCAGCCGAATGCATCCAGACAGATGGGCAAATGTTGTCACCCAATGGACACCCCATGACGGCCACCGCAGACGGAGAAGACCCCGGAGAGATGATCTAGTCGCCAACAACCGAAACACGCGAAAGACCGAGAGGTGTGGAAACGAGATGGGGATGGCTTCGTCCAGCAGTGGGACAGTAGGTATAAGTTAGAAAAAATATATACATGTGCCACCAACAATAGGCGGCCTTATCGCTGAAACGGAATTTCTTCCCGTCACCATTTGTATTCTTTAGATACCTTACCTAACTATTTATTTTCAGGTTCAGTCCAAGTTGCATTATAAATGGTCTCTTGTACAGAAAACATTTAGGGATCCTACCGAAACAAGCCTTAAAAATCTTCTAGGTATGCCACAAGGTTCAATGTTTGGTCCTCCATCAAATATCTACTACCTCTGCTGTTTTATTATATTTTAATTTAATTCTGTAAATATTCAACTTCACATTTTTTCAACTACCTATTTGATTTTGGTTCTAAGTTATAACTACTGGTAAAAATCCTTTAAATCTTTTCTTTGATCTTCCGACCGTTACCTAGATATCGAACAAAAGCGGAACCAATTGAGATCCTAAAGTAGACACAAATTAACTACTTATTAAATAAATTATAGTCCAAAACCGTTTACTTGAACTGTAATTTCTGAGACATAATTACCTGCTAAATATTTCGGACCCATTTTTAGTGGTCAGCCATTTATAATGCTACCCTATATTTGCGTTAATCCTAAAAAAAATATTGTTTCCCAACTGGACAAAGATTCTAGGTAGGTGCTTACTGAGCGCCTCTCGTGGAACAATAGTTTGCAGCTATTAGGATAATTTATAGCCGTTTAATATCCAACGAACTCGCAGAGATTTGATTATCGATGTAATATTTTTTATCGACCGCCGCAGATCGCGTGTCGCGTGCTCCGACTTTTTTCGGTTTGTGTTTCGGGGGTGTAACGCACAAAAAATATTATAACTGGCCAGCGACTACCGGAATATAATTTTTGTCAATTTTATAAATTATACAGGCGTATCGCTTAATAATGGGTAGCTACGGGCATGTTTTTATTGTTCCTAAGATAGTCTGTAGCATTTGGGTTCTTTAATGTTAGATGTAATATGGCCCAAAGGTGCGTGTTTGACGCTAAAAAATATTTGTCGATAGTTGCATAGTGAATTAGGTTATTACTTTGATGAAATTAAAATCTGGTGCTCGACAGTACCTAAGTAGTTTACAATTCAGAGTAGCAGTCCGCATATAATAAGTTGCTTTTATTTCTTGATGGGTCAATTTTTATAATTTTCGTGGTGTCACGATGTCGGCGAATCGGCCCAGGCGCAGCATTGCGGCGACGAAATTGCGCGGTCGCGCGCGCCTTCGCTCTACCGCGAAACCTGAGCCCGGCGCTGCAGCCTGCACTTTACAAACACTACATGACGTCATGATTCTGTATTGCTAACGTTACATGCGCTTCGAGTGTCACGATATAAGTGCTTAAAATATTTTAAGGAGTCGTTCATTTGCTAAGGAGTTTTGTAAAAGCGCTATTGTTAGAAGAAAATTAAATACTTGTAAGATCGCACCTCCCCAAAGCTTTGAGCGCGAGCGCGAGTGAAGGAGTAATGAATCGTAGCGTTATAGCTGAAGTAACAAAGCTTTGTATTCCAACAGGTATCAAAATACCAGTAGAAGACGCCACATTATACCTACATACAAGACTGATCCAATTTTCTCACAATCAAAACAGTTGGAATTCGTATGCCGTGATCGCGTTACGAGGCGACCGGCGCGCCCAGTAGCGATGCCCGCCCGAGCCGAGCATTTTTTGTCTCATCTCTGACAGATCGAATTAAAATAAATGCTTCGATAAAGCGTCCTATAATATCATCCTGTATTTGGTTACGTGAACGACTGACGTGCAGTGGGAACATACGAACGCCGTAGGTGGGACCACGGACTATTTTTGAAGTTGCTCTATGTTTTTTTATGATCAAGATTGGAAGTATATCAAAAACGTTTAATCGTTTTGGTTGTTTGAGATTGGTTTGTATTGTTCACGGGTAATTGCTACTGCTCCCTTTTGATTTAAAATAAAAGTACAAATTCATCGTCAGAGTTGGATATTTTCGCGTTTTTGTTTCCTTTTAGTGGTTCCTTTACCGATTACTATATTTGCAAGCAGATCTATAAAAATGGAAAAAATACACACAGCACATAATTCAAATAGGCCTTTGCAGGCTCCTATGAAACGTCACACTAGTTACACGGTTCCAAAAAGTTGGTCTCATGGAGAAGAAACTCCCGGCAAGAAACTCCAACTTTTATGAGGTACCTATAGGTGAGGAAATTCGAAGCTGTCCCAAGATAAAACTCGTAAACACTGCACTTATAGTTTAGCCCCCCTTTCAAGTGAAGAGTATTCATACAATTTCACACATATTTTTTTCCATAGAGATACTATGCAACTAAATCCTTACGAGGATCTTAATACGTTTAAAATATAAACCGATTTAATATAGGAAGTTATCAAGGGTGTCAAGTAAAATAAGTTGCAAATAAAAAATTGTTAATATTTCACACTTACATAATTGTGTTAAATGGTTGAACGATAAAGTACGACAACGTGTAAACAAAATTTCTACCAACAGGTACATTAGATAACAACAGTGAACAACAAACTCGCTCATGCGTAAAAGCTACTGAATTCAACGGAAGGTTTGCCTTTTTTTCTGGCAAACCTTTACAAATTGCCAGATGGTCTATTTTCTTGTTTCAACACATCCATAATAATTATGGTCGACACGTATGATATATGCTTCAACGAAAATTGGGAATTCAGTAGTAAAGCGAGAAAAGTAAACACTTAGCTGTTTTGTGAAGAAAACCGTGATTGTAATGGTGGACGCGCTGTGTGTATATTACTATTGTATGATTCGATTTATGTGTTTGCAATTTTTCAGGCTATTGTAGACAATAGAGGACTTGCGTATTCAGAATTTGGTTGATCTGGACTTCGTTTCCGTAAACATCATTTAAGTAGGATGTGGTTGATAAATAATAAACTTTAAAAAAGAAAATTAAATCAATACTAAAAAATAGTTCAATCATATTGTTATAGCTGAACAGATGCATCACATTAAGGATAGCGAGTTTCACCAAAAGTTCATTGTACATTCTGAACATAAATGCCCAAAAATTGAAAATATTAAAACAAAAGCAATTTCATCTTAATCGTACGAAATACTTGAGTGGAGGCAGAGCGATATCCACCTTATCAAGTTACCTAGGCTACTGGGCATCTCTGAGCAGACGAAGAAAAATGCTCTAACAATAACCCAGATTATAACAATTTAGGCTTTATTGATTCGTCCCTAAAGCTTAATATCAAACGAAAGCATGGCGTCGACTTAAAACAAAGAACGGACACACAATAATAGTCGCTTCGGTGATTTTATGGAAACGTGATATCGTGTTGGCCTCTTACAAAAAGAATAAAGCGAAACTCGAACGAAATTGTTTTAATCGTCGGAAGCCACGGTGTACTCCTTATTACTTAGTAATTATATTAAAACCATTATGCAACGTGTTGTATGTGTATTATTAAATAACTAGCTGGTGCCCGCGACGTCGTCCGCGTGAGCTTTACTTATAGAGTAGCAAGAATACTGAGCTAGCATTTAGCGATCGTGTATTCTTCATCATAACACCATAATAACTGAAAGTTTCAAATAAATCGCATTTAAAACCTCGTTGGTGCAGATGTTGCAAAGCGCGACTGCTGTGCACGAGGTTACAGGTTTATTTCCCACAGGGTCGGGCTAAAATCGTTTTGTGAGGTTAAGACACTTTCACAAACCAGCCTGGAGTTTGAATGTTGATGAGTGAGTGATTAAGTAAGTACAGTGTTGGAATAGGTACTGTAGTTGATGGGGATATGGTAATCATAGTCGTAAGTACGCTGACCCTTATCTAGGAGGAAGTATGTGAACAATGTTAAACGTTTATGTGTGTGAGGAAAATATTTAGCACTGTCAAGAATGTATTTAACAATCATGAAAGTGCCAGAAGAGCTTCAGTATCCGCCTATCGAGATCAAACTGGTACTTATCAAGTAATCGCATATGAACTCTGAAGTGTCTTACGTTCAACTCTGTGATAAAGCTGTCGCCTGTAAGCAACGCCGGTATTTTACGGATCAGTAAGGGTTTTCTTTGTTGCCGGGAAATCATCAGATGACCTCTCCTACTGTGGGTGCAGTTTGAGGGAGTGTCAGACTTTGACTGACTAAACCCCATCGTGATCGGCGGGGCGCGTGGAACAACGCGCGCCGTCGAGATGGACCTGTTGTCTCGTAGGAGACGAAAGGACGATGAGCCACCCGAAACTCACCGCCGACAGACTCATGCCTACGGTGGCCGGGAGTTATCTCTCGACACCCAGTGCCTGTGGTGATTTCCAGGTAGCAGTAAGGGTAAAGTTAGTTTCTCTGGGATTTTTGCATTGTCCATCTTTCATTCACAGGAAACTTCGATTAAGCTCAAAACACTATTTAATAACTTGATCAGTCTTATTGCCACAAATGTGGGTGATCGTATGTATGCCAATGGCTCTCGTTAATCCTCCAGAGATGGACATTGGACATTCGTAACTAACTCCTATATCACGTTTCTGACTATCTGTAAAACGGCTCTTGGTATTGTCATTATTTCGACGTACATAAATATCGACAAATGATAATAAATATTCTCAGGCACAGACGCTACAGCGGCTTTGAAGTTGGTAATGTCTCGATTCAAATTATGTGAAATACTGAGCAAGTCCATGATAAGACCAGAAATATAAATTGGGAATCACATATTTATTTTCAAACCAGACAGCTCAGGCACATCTTATAGATTAAGCCGATTTGTAGGACACTCCAACCTTGAACCTTGAACTTGCTTCTAAGCACTACAAACAAACAAATCACTACCGATGCTGCACATCGTACCCTGGTGTGCCCTGGCTCGGAGGAGCATCCCGTGTGATCATGGTGGCAATTGGCGCCCGCGACCTCTCGCGGCCGGCCCTGGACCAGGCCATGGACCGGAGTGCGAGGGAATATGATGCTGTCGCCTTTTTTGCGAAGCAGTTATGCCAAAGCCTTCTCTGAAACGCCGGGTTTCGAGAGACGACTCCCTAGGCGCGGGTCTGTGGTGGCGAGTTTTGGGTGGCCAACCATCTTTGACAGACGACAGGCCCGTGTCGGCGGTGCGCGTTGTTCCACGCTCTCCTGATGCCGAAGCTTGTCAGGGCCGCAGGATGTTCCAAGGAGTTACCGCGGCCTTTATTGTGATAGCGAATTCTGAGAGCGCCATTTTAATCGTGTTTAATTACAGTAACACTACTCTTTTCTGTCGCACTTCTCGCCATTCAAAAACCCGCCATTTTTAATCGAATTCAAATTTAATTGAGTGTAAAAATTGATATTAATGCAAATTAAATAATGGCTAGAAAATCGAATAGAAGCAATAATACACAAAAGATGAACTGCAGTGGGAAGGTAAACACTACAGCGCGATTTAATTTTATGAAGAAAACGCACAACTCCATCTATGATTTTAAGTGATAATTATGAACGTCACTAATGTGGTCAAATTCAAATAATGCATTGTCAAAGAAATATTTACACCTAATTTATATTGATGTTATAGAAAACCAATAGATGGCGTATTTCCAAACTTGGCTAAATACTATGTAAATTCTTTAAATTATGTTTCTCTTCTCAAGTTGCTTATTTTGTGTGGCTTTTGTAGTTTAAAGCTAGAATATAGCATAACTTATTCAAAACCAACGTTCAAATACTGTGCGTAACATTACACGCGGATATAGAATGGTTAACAGAAATATTGGTTCATTGCTCAGCCCCCGCAGGTGATAGCGTGATAATATATAGCCTATGTGTTGAACAGGTCTCCATGTAATATTCATGCAAAATTTGGTTGAAATCCATGCAGTACTTTTTGAGTTCAGTGAGACCAAACATACAGACATACAGACATACAGACAAAAATTCTAAAAACTATATTTTTGGGTTCAGAATCGATTATAGATCACGCCCCAAGTATTCTTTTTTTTTAATATTCAATGTACAGTTTTGACTTTCCTATCATTTTATTATATGTATAGATGTTGTGTATACTCAAAAAGCTGTTTGTGGAATAACAAAAAATAAAATCCACGAATAAGTTTTTTTGCTAAATGGTTAAAGGCATGTGTTATTGCGATCTAGACACGCGGCAGCGTGTCAAGCCAAGTTCAAGCAAAGAACTGGCTGGCCAGCGCCACGTGTATATTTACACGAACCATTTGGTGCCACTTTTTACCCCTCCATAACTCAAAACCTATTAAACGTAAACACTTGAAACTTCGCGTGTTTCATTATGTCCATAAGGACACCTAGAAGCCCAAATTTCATGAAGCTAGCTCAAACGGTTATAAAGATATGAAGGTCCAAAAGTCGTAAAATTCCCACTGACTGACTGACTTATAGTACCTAAACCTAACCTACTTCCAGATAACCTAGAAATATGAAATTTAGAACCTAGCTCGGTAATTGTGTGTAAGCGTAGGAAAAAATCTGAAAATAGAAAAAAGTTAAAAAATAGGGGGGGTCCCCATACAACGTCACACGTTTAGTGTATGGGGACCCCCCCAAATTTTAATATTTTTTAAATTTAAATATTTCTTGTTATAGCGGCAACGGAAATACATCATTTGTGAAAATTTCAGCTTCCTAGCCATCACGGTTTATGAGATAGGCTTAGTAATACGGTCCCATTTTACCCTTTGGGTACGAAATCCTTAAAAGAAAACTATACAGCGGAAACGCAAGAAAAAAATCTAAACCTAAATCTAAACCTGCTTCTTTACAAAAACTAATGATATCCCACCAAAAACATAAATGTAAAAAA
>NWSH02000050.1:7768971-7784404 GCA_002382865.2 Heliothis virescens | reverse complement strand
TAACTGAGGTAATGAAAACTGGCCAAGTCAAATCTTGTTCCTATAAATACATATTTGGATTTTGTACAGAACTTGGTACTCATTTAGATCTCCATTCTTTTTGCGGCGAAGCCCACAACCAAGCATAGGTTTTGTATTGAACTTGGCTTTCCTTTTTTACATTTATGTTTTTGGTGGGATACACGATACAAAAAACATGATTGGCCAAACAATACATTGTCCATGGCTCGTTGTAACGAGTTTATTCATCTCGATCGTGACCGTTGACGTAAAAATAATGACGTGATGCGATGGGACACCGTACGATTTGTTTGAACTAACTTGCGCATGAAATATCGGTCGGAGTCAGCTACCGATGGTTCGCTGGCTTACCTACCGCCGCCGCAGCCACAGAAAAAACTCATAGCTCTGTCTTAAGGCATCCGAATTCCTTTGAAGCAAATACGTGTGTGTAATCGCACGTAACAATTTATTTAATTCAGCGCGAGTTAAAACTTCGAACGAGAAACAAAAAGTCGATTCTGTGGTTCGACATGGTTATTCTTACATTTATAATTTGTGGTAGTTCTTTGTTTATTCATCGAACGAAAAATTTAGCATTTGCGTCGGCGGCGCCTGCTTACCTGAGGTTTCCGTGAAGCGCGGATCGCGTGTCGAATACAGCGGCGAACATTCCGCGAAGTGGACTTTTAATGGAGCCTGATAACCTGACCAACGTTACATATTTCGGTCATTACCTACTGCAAAATCATAGCCTAACTAGAATCCTTTTAAAAAGGGCTCTCGTTAAAGAATGAATCGAGAAATTCTTCAAAACCACAGCTTGCAGTGTTTTAAACTTTCTTTTAAATTCAAAGCACATGACAAACGAGACATCGGAGGGAACAGGTGACAGTGAAACAAAGCCCTAATAGATTTACAAAGTTGACATCAAAAGGGTGAAAAGCGTAAGGTATCTTTTTTCGGAGTTTCGGAAACCACAATAAAACCGCATGCCATTTAAACGGTGTCGCGTGGCTGTACTAAAAACTTTTACCAAATTATGGTCCGCCATTCAAAGCATTTTGGCACATGGGCCTGCCTGCTTAATAGCCTGGAAAATACCTTCACAAATTTTATGGCTAACGAATTAATTTAAGAAGTTTGGGGAGTTAATTTCTTTCTAATTAATTTGAAGGTGTTTTATAACATCAATAAACAAATCCTGACATGTGCAACTTGGGGTTTACCTAGCAGTGTTAAAGTAGACAAAACATCTATAAATCAACTCCCCTATTTATAATAGCACTAAACTTGTCATCTAAATCTTAACCGATAATGAGGTCTCGTTAACTGTTTTCAGTTCTCAGTTAACTAATCAGCTTAGAAGTTATACCATGTGGCGTTTTATAAGAGTTTAATTTGGAGTTTAGAGGTACCTACAGGATGCAAGGAATGTTGCGTCAAGTACTTGAGCCATCTACCTATGCTTTCCTTAGTAATCATTAATTTCCCACTACTAATTATTAAGTACCTATGCGTCTTGAACAAATATTGCCTTGTTATAAAGAGATTGCAAAAACTTTAGGTCTACTAATAGCCTTTTCTTTATATGCATCTAAGACTCTGTGGCAACATCCTTTACGTATAACTTTGCAACATTATGATATTTCCCATAGTCACAATCGGGAGTTGGTCTCATTTATTATTAAAATACAGCTTGCTCTTGTTGCATATCAAATATTATACCCACATAAATATTCGGTTTCTCCGTTCACGATGAATTGAATAGTAGGAAAAAACCTGATATAAGTTAAATCATGTCGCGGACACGTATTAAGAGCTACATTATTGCTACAAACCTGAATCAGTGGGTGAGCAGGCGATGCATCAATTGAGCGCCGCAAGGGGCCGCCACCGTCCCGTCACTCTGCCTTCAAGATTGAACAATGTTTACCACGCCGAATATCGATGTCCATACATTGCTTTATACA
This sequence comes from Heliothis virescens, assembly GCA_002382865.2. Lineage (NCBI taxonomy): Eukaryota > Metazoa > Arthropoda > Insecta > Lepidoptera > Noctuidae > Heliothis > Heliothis virescens. Next base: position 7,782,431 of record NWSH02000050.1, on the reverse strand, counting down.
AAATCATCGACTGTCGACATTTTTAATGTGGGCAATATTGTATTCTTTATAATCTTTTTTTTTTCATATTATGTTTAGTTTCATTTTGTACGGCGATTTCTCTTTGCTCTTATGACAAGTTTTAAAATCGACTAAGTTACCTATAAGATCTACAAGGCGAAGATGATAAAGAGCGCGTGCGTAAGGATGTGATGCTATGTGCGTATAGTTAATCGAATTAAAAGGAATCGATAATTATTATTTTTACATGATATTATGGAGCACATCTCTCGAAATGTAATAAAGGTATGGTCAGTGATGCAGTTCGGAGAAGCTGCGGCGCGGACGTCGCATTCCCGCGCTCCTTCACGGCGCATGCGCGAAACGCCGCCGACACAACTCGATCGTAGATAAAAACCACTTATGACATGAACCATGCCTTTATTCCAACAAATTGATTTCGAACATAGAAGTCATATCGACGATTCCGATCTCTGTAGGTACCGTCGGAACAAACGCAATGTTATCGTTTATGAATTGACACGTAACTTCAAAATGCACCTCACTGCGAGCAAATGATTGATCGCACAGTTTTATTCGATTATTATTGTACGTGAACGGTACATCAAATTGCCGAAATTTTATATGTTTAAATTATAGGTACAGTCACAAAAGAAAGTTTGGATTCGTAATAATTTCTAATAGAACACGCTCAATTATTATGGTCTCCGAACCCGTGATCAAGATAACCGATTATTAATCGTCTCTAATTACTGCTGGTGTTAGTTCGACCTTTATCTGGACACCATTTACTAACAAAAAACCCAACAAAAAGTGTAAAGAAAGGTTGATTTGTACCACGATGTGTTCCGGCGGTGACCGTTTCACCTGTTCATTGTTTGGCTGGCGGCTGTTAAACAAAAGGGTTCAAATATCACAGTTTTTGGGATATAATCGCCGTGAATGCAATAAATCTTATCGGTAATAACTGCACTTGCGAAGCCTTAGATTATCGCTGTAATGTATGGGCGAGGAATTTATTACTGGATGTGTGATTTATTGGAAGGATATCCTTGTTTTAGATAACACGTGGACGGGTACGTATTAGCACATTGATGGATGCAATTGGTTACCTGTGCTCTGATGAAAAAATGAAGCAACAAAAACGGTTTATGTTAAACTATAGCCAGTCAATGGTTTTTTTGATGACTGTATCATCGTGTGTTTATGTTATTCATCATAATTATTTTAAGGGATTTTATTTATTGGATAATCAAGCCGCACTTAATAATATCAAACAAAATTATTAAGGTTGACAATGTTTGTACACATATCCTCTCATTTATATCACCTTTCATATTCACTAATCTGTGTAGGTTTGTACGAACGTTGTACGTGTCGCATAGTGATGTGCCACGCGGCCTCGTCCCGCTCGGCGGATGCAAACGTCGAGGCTGGGAGTCGCGCGCATAAATCCCGGGATCGCCGCCGGCGCGGGATTCGGGAGCCATCAATCATTATGGAGGAGCAACGTCGCTGGGGGTTCGGTAGAGTGCTTTGTAAAACAGATCAAACTGCGGTTAAACGTCTTGTTTAAATGTCGTTGTGATGCATGTTTAAAGAGATGCTTTTTGTGATTTGATGTTTCTTTGTAACAGAAAGACCAAATGTATCTAATTCGTATCAAAAAAACACATTCGGTCGAAGACTTCATATCTATCAGGATTTATGATTAATTTCATAGTTATGTAGATTAATGATGACCTTAAGATATTCAAATTAAAACCAATAAAATTATATGCTACCTGCCAATGCCGAGTGTCTGCCTCCTACTTTACTCGAGTATTGCAAACTTAATAGTTATCGCGCAGCTTCTGTCCATAAACTACTCTGTGCCTTCTGAAACGCCTTGTTATTAAAAGGTAAGCGGTAGTTAAGGATGTCGGGCGCAATGTTTGATACATGATAACTAGAGGCAAAGTCACATTAAATCGCGTTACCCGATCAATTCACTTAATTTCACTTACACGCTTATTGGCGCACTGGCTACCGCCTTATTAAGGATTATAAACATCATTCAATTCTCGTGGTGGTCGTGATAAATGATCGATATGCAAATGGTAGGATAAGTAGCTGGATCGAATAAAGTATTCGCGTCAGATGCTCTGGGAATCATTTGTGAGAGAATTACGGATTTTGATGTATGGTTTTGTAATTTGAAATAAGTTTTCCCTTGGTTTTAGTACAAAAGAAGAATAATAAGATTTAATCATTTACTAACTTTCAGTAGTTAAAGAACGGTCAGGTGCCTACAGAATTGTATAGGTACTCTGAAATAAGTCAGAAAATGGACATAACCGATTTTGTATGTGAAGCAAACATTTCTCTTTAGGAAGTCACTTAACAAAAGCATAGCCACACTCATTTCGCCTTCCAAATGAAGTACGTATCAGTCATTTGTGAAGAACAAGAGTCAGCGTCAAGGTGCAAGTCATTACGGTCAAACGAATTACAGTAAAGAGTGCGATTTGTTAGCTTGAGACCAACAAAGGAACATTGCCCACGATTTTGATTGATCTCCAGATAATACTTACCCACAGGTTATAAACTAGGATCCAACTAATCCAACCAAAAGTGGGCTTTAAAGTAGGAATGTTAAAGTTCATTTTTCTTCACAGGTGTAGTCTATAATTAATTACCTCAGTTTGAGAGATTCTGTTCTCTAAAAGTATGAGTGTAAGGTTTTGTTTTAGGTAATGGATTAGTGAGCGAGGTTGGATGGGTGCGAAATCATCGCTCGAATGAAACGCTAGCCGCGAGCTGTCGATTAGGGAGTTTAGCGATTTCTTGTACAGACCAAGCAATCGAATGGAATGGAACACTGTTTTTAAATAAAGTATTTTAGGTTATTTGTAATTAATGAATGAGCTATCGAATTCTATATACGTAACGTAAGGTCTGACAGTCGGGATAATTTTTCACCCATATTCATTTTATAATTTGCTGTAAAGGCAACATAAGCACTTTCATAAAAAATTTGCCGTTTCTAAGACTGTTAACTCCGTAGCATCTATTTGTCGAATCGTTTAAAAGTAATCATGAATTTTCCCGTGTTTAATCGTGGAACCTCTATCAGTTCTAAGATCAAGTGCAGTTTTGAAGGGCCCACAGCCGTGACGGAGTCCACCTTATGGTGTCTAATGTGTTTGTTATTTTGTCCTACAGGCACTTATTAGAGGCTCTTTGGCGGCGAGTTTATCACCCGCGGCAGCCCTAACGCGCTCTCATTGTAGTATATTATCTTCTGACCATTTTAAGCCTATAATAAGGATTATCGGGGTGCTGTGCGGTTTGGACAAAAATTCGCGAACTTTTCTTGGTTTTCGTCTTTTTACGGAATCATAATGTTTGGGAAAAGGTCGGTAGGCTTGATTTGGCAAGTCCAAGAGAATTGTTGAAGCACGATTCGTAGAACAAAGAGCTGCTGAGCTAGTTGTAATAAAATCTTGAAATAAACTGAAATAGCTACTAAAACATACTAAGAACACAGGTTACAATAGTAGAGCAAAGGTAACAATAGGTCTGCACTCCATCACTCCCGCAATACCACGAAAAGCTAATACCACTGCTATTTACATAATATCTCAATGTCCAGCCACCAATATTTAACCTAGATAAGAAGTTCACGTTGTGTTTGACTAGGCTACATCTAAGCTAGGCATATTACTTGCTCAGAAATTGTAGCAATGGTTGGGTAACCCCGGCATTACGGGCGCGGTAACAGATCGCCGCTTGGCTTTTGAACTCGATGAGTGAGCCTTCAACACAACCTTTAGTGTTGGGTCTTGTCGACAAATGGGCAACGATTCCGAGCAATTTAATTCAAATAAATACGATTCTATATTTTGAAGGTTTCGCGTTAAGAGACAATCTTATACTCAAGCAAAACATTTTTTCTTTTGATTCAACTGTGGTTCTGAAACCACTCAGTACCCGATTTTGGCATCGTTCTCACCTCTGTAAGTTATGGTCGACAAAAACTGGGGCAGTAATCAGCAAGCCGTCACTAAGCTGTCAATTTATGCTCTCTCATGAAAGTGATCGAAGTAATGTAAGTAATCGGCGAAAAATTGAGGGCATGATTGCTAAGAAAAAATAATTGCGTGTATTAATGGAGTATAAAAAGCTCGTAAAAAATTGTGTATTAGTGTGGTAGTCGTGTATTGCTGTGTTGTATTATTAATAGTTTTGCCTCACGCTTGTCATCAAATTATAGACCAAAAGCGGCTTGCTGCGTACGTGATCTTGGCATTGTACACTTGAGCTGTTGCCTTGTCATCCAGGTTTCAAAAAGCTGTGAATGTAGTCGAAACAGAAATCCTTGATGTATAATATAATGTCGATAGATCATAGAAGTGTCGACAACACTTACAACAGTGTTATCGGTAATCGATACGATTAATAAAGTTGTGAAGCGATCGGCGCTAGATGGCGGTGGTGGGGCCGGTCGCGATCACCTCTATTATCCTGTCGATACCGCAACTCGTGCGCACGAACATCGCTGAATTACACCTCTATTTACTGTCAAAGTTAATTCCTTGCTCGTGTCGTTGGCTTTCATTGCCGCTTTTGATATTTTTCCTCGTTATTATTATGTTTCTTTGCTATAGTTTCATGTTTTCTCGTGTACCTAATGATATGAGCAAATGTGGGAGCAAATAATCTTAGGTCAATTTTAATGAGACAATAAATACAATTGTATCCTTAAAAGAAAACAATATACCCAATATATTTTTCTTCGTTCTGTCTTCTGTCTGAAAAGTCTGGAACAAAAAAAGTTGCTGAATATTTATGAGTCTTATAACTTAAGGCTCTGAAAATAGACTAAGAAATGGAACAAGTTGTATACAAATCAATATGAATAGCTAAGTAATAGATCTTGTTAGTCTAGCAGATAAAGTTAGTGTATAGTAAGTGCGAGTGATTAGTTGGGTGTTATAATTTAGGATTAGCGTCAGTGAGACGGTTTGTATCGACCGCTTGTTAGCCTCACTTGTTATTGCGCGCGCGCTCATCAACAGACATATTATGATGGCAATAGTATGGAAACCAACTGCGGTGTTTATTTTTACCAGCAGCAATAGGAGAGCAATAGATTTACCTAATGGGTTGTTCCTTAGTCGATATTTATGATTCTAAAGGAATTCCAGGGGTTCGAGCGCAATAGACGGTATACAATGTACCTGTATAATGTAGAGATACTGGAATGAAAATGAAAACCCTTTGAATCAAAAGTGGAAAACTCTATTTTGTTTTTACCTAAATCAGATATTTCTTAGTATTATAGATAGTTCTAAGTTATGGTAGTCAACTTAAGTAACATACAAAATCCTACTCCACACTTACCCAGCTGGTACAGACACTAACATATCGATGACCATTTATTTACATTAGAACCATTTCTTTATCAGTTTATCACTGATTGTCTCGGGAACCCTATTGAAGAGCACCATAACTTGCGTTGATTAATAGCCAATGACTAAATGTAAATATGATTGAGCTTTTGTTAAACCTCTCGACGAGAGCGTCTGCGCATGATTTTGTTTGACCACAAGAGCCAATTGCACGATCCTATTAAGCGGCCAGATATTTTGACAGGACAAAAAAACTTTTATTGATGATTACAAAACTTGTAGAGCAATGAAAACATCATTTGTTGATCATAATGAATGGCTAAGTGTATTTCTCAAAGAGTGATTCACTGATGTGTAGACCGTGCGTGCTTAAACTTAATGAAGCATTTAGATGGTGATTCTTATTTTCGAGATGGTATCATTGTTGTATTTTAATATAATATCATGGTCAATGCAACTTGATCGAAACATTCACGTTAGTCAAAAAGGTATTTTAATTCTCAACCGGAACAAATTTCATTTTTTTTTCTACTAAGCGAAAGTTTAGAATCTTTTCTGGTAATAGTATCTTGCTGGTCGCGGTGACATGGCCCTGAATCCTCAAGAAAAGAATGTAGATAGGGCAAACCCTTTCAACGCGGACACACCATATAAATATGAATTAGTAGGTCGACTTCATTCAAAGGTTGTGCCACCGCTGTGCTTTTGTGTGGAGTCCCTATTAACTGCTTCAGAAGTTCATAGTATTTTTTATCCCAAGTCACCGGTGACATCTATTGTTGGTTTGACTTATAAGTGGGTTTCTTTGACTCATTATGAACACTTCGGCCATCCTTAGGCGTTGATCGTATTATATCGGAGTATTTTGACACATTGCTTTACATTGTTTATAATTTTTTGAGGTCGTAAATTATTTTTTTTGTGAATCACTGTGATATTTGACGAGGATCCAATGCTGTGATTTGGGATTAGCTTGAGTTTATGATTTATGTGACGCATTTATTGTGGTGTGCTTTTGTGTTCTTGCTTGTTAGGGTTTTTTGGACTCTTTATTAAATTAGTTTTTATTTCGAACCCATATTATCGAGTCTTCACCCAATTGGAATATGTTTTATGATCATGTAGATTTCTATTATGATTGTAAGACTATTGACTGTTTCAAATTTCAAACGACACCACGTCATTTTTAGAACCAGACCTTTCACGATAGTTCTCTCCTAGTATGACTAGGCAACTTAAGCATTAGTTCACGTCATCCTTAAGTATGTACCTAACAGTAAAGAAACTTTTAATTCGATAAACGTAAAGTGTACCAAACTTAACGAGATGGCCACAAAAACGGTCGGTGTTGCGTCTAGTGTAGACAGGTGACAATGGCGCGGCGTTCCTTTGAAGTTGTCGCGCGTAACAAGTGTGGTAAGTGGTAACCAATTGAGGAGGCAGAACACAATAGGAGCGCACAGTAGCGGGCTTCCGTGTCACCGACAGAGATAGTGCTTAGGACACACACATAATACAGGTGGATGATGCTTCGGCGTTGCTAGCAATGCGCTTGAAACAGTCTTTAGCGCTGTCCTATAATGTAACTTTCTTTTAGTGCTTTTGAATTTTGAATTTTGAATGAAGATAATCGTTTTAAACCTATCCCGATATATGAAATCTTATACGTTATTGGGTATCTAGGTACTTAACTATAAATGCCTTTCAAAATATTATTACCGATAACTATTGTCTACGGATATAATAGATAGAACACTCATGTGACAAGAGGACTGATAATGGTTAATGTAGGAGTCGATGCTATGTAAACCGTTGGTACTCCGCTGTATCTTATTATCCCGAATGCAGTCAAAAGATTTAAGTCGCAAGCAAATAAAAGCAAAGATTTTTAAAAACTTACTTAATAAAATTGGTCTATTGTAACCAGAAACCGTTGACGTACTCAGAACACCGTTAAACATATTAGAGTGTATGGCAAGCGTTGTTATTGCGACATAATAGCTTGTGGCGAGGCGCTCATAAGCCACGGTAAACAATTAGCATAATTTTAAAGTTCTTGCCTTTGAATGTCGCCGCCAGTCGCTTCCTTTTACTTCGGGTATTATTTTATACTGGAAAATAGAAACAGTGCCTCAATTTTGCCACAAAAGTGAAGTTTTTTGGTTACTCTGTACGCAATCCTTAACCAGAATTTGCCAAAATATGTCCGGTGACTTCTGCTATGAATTATGTAGGCTGTATACAGCCATGAAGGTAACGTTGAGTTAAAGGGCATAATGCACTTTCCTAGAGAGTCTAGACACATTGGTGTAACATTGACATCATTTCAAACTCCTGGCTACTTTGTTAAAGAAGCGGGCACAGGTTGTTCCCAATGATACAACACTTAATAGATTTCTAAATTAAATTACTGAACGGCTAATCGATGGAAAAAAACATTTAATTTTCAAACAAGCACTTAGGTAACATTAACACCTCAATAACACTTGCAGTACATTATATATTCCCAACCGCACTAATGCTGAACCAGCATTATATACAGTTTATGTACTCGACCCTAATGCTCAGTCATTGGCGAGCTTCACCGAGCATTCCCCTCAAAGCAATTAAGCGTTTATTGCTGCCCCCATTGGTTACTTGCGAGCTTTCGACGCCATGTATTTAGATAACAATGGGTAATGACTTTTTGTATGTGCTTGGATATTAAATACACTTGTATATAAGATTTTATATTAAGATATAAATAAAACCTATGAAGATCATCTAGTGTAAAAAAACTGATTATATTTATTTAAGTTTTTTTTTAATGGAATGCCAAGTCTAAAAACGACACACAGATTACTTACCTAATAGTTACTTTTTTTTTACATTACACGTAGAGCATGAATCATGACATGGTAAGAAGTGACTATTCAAGGCCGAAAAATATTATACGCCAATTTAAACATCACTTTGCATTTACGTAATTGGGAAATTAATAAAACCCACTCTTTGTTTGAACACATGTCAAGACCTAACAATAGGGTCAAATGTTGGAAATATTAATCGCGGCACAGAAACAAAAGACAATACATTGGAATTTAAATGGCGGTAAAACACAATTGATAAAACATTATGCAAATAACCTTGTGAAACTAAAGCTAATCATAAGTCTTCTTGGTAATAAAAACGATAAAAGCGGCCACCAAGACAATGTACAAAAATCTCATAACTAATTAAATTCTAATTACAGAATGTCCATATTTAATATCTTCAACGGAATGAAACATATTTTCACATGTAAAAACAATGGCTACCGACAGTTGCCCCGACTTGCTTATCTGCCACATCAATAAATGCCTTTCTTTGAGCCGTTCAAGAACTTTATACATACAATTTTAATTTTTATATCCGTCCAATAAAGTGAGATCTATAATTGTGTTACATTTGTGACCTAGTGAGGGATCTTGTATTATTGGTCCAAAGTTCCGAAAATAACGTATGTGGAATGTAAGTGAGTAAAGTATTAGATATGGGTGGTGATGGTCACGGGGTGATCACCATGGGTTTCCGTTGATGGCGTTTTAATTGCAGCGGGGAAAACAGTACGCCCTCACCGTCAGCGTGGAATCAACAATTTGTACCATTTCTTTATGACCATCCACTTTTATTTAATTAAACAATTAATTAGGCTTATACATCTGCCGTAAGAGCTTTTCAACAGATTTTCTCTTCGCCAGATATTAAATAGGATTTTATAATGCTTTCAAAAGCATGTCCGCATTTTTCCGCAAATTCGGTCATGTATGGTAATCATGCTAATTTTAAACACTACTAATATTAGGTACTGAGTAAACGGAGTATTAAAAGTAAAACTATAAATAAATATAGCATCAGGATTTTATTATCACATAATTATTATTGGCAGGGGTAAACGATCATTCAGTATATTCCAACTCGTTTTAACATTAACGCACCTGTCTATGCATATTGTTTTGGTCAGATTCTTTTTAGTCCAAAACCCTCCAAATATGTGCCTTGGGTCTTAATGCTTTAAAATTCTAACAGTCGTCCATCAGGGTATCGCAAGGTGCGCGTTTGAATATGATTAGCAGCTTGTCAAAATTGAGTTAAGGGTTTAATGTATTCAAATTTAATCAGGAAGGGTTGAACTTATAAATTTTCTTATAATTAATAAAGTAGAAATTGGTTTATAATCATTCTGTATCAATAATACGGTTTGTGTTATTTGGATTTGGGCTTATTAATCGATGGGGTAATTTCAGTTGGGGTTACGACGGTGATGTACGTACAAATCTGATTCTACTCGACTGCAAAAAATCATGAAGTTGGCATTTGTGACATTAATGACTCCAATGTAGCTGATTCGTAAAGCAAAGAGCAACGCAACTTAATTTTTTTTTCCAATAATATTTCCTTGCTTTAGTATAACAGGTAGGATAGCTCTGGCTTTAATTAAAGCTAAATTAAACCTTTGCTTAATTTTATAAATTATCGTAAGGAAAAATTAAAAGCTGCTTTTTAGGAATCTTGTAATGCTGACACCTAGTCAATAAAGAAGAGAGACACAGATCCAAAAAATAAATAGCTTGTACTACTAATAAATAGTACGTAGAACCCAAACTAATTGTATCAATGACAAAAAATTCAAACAATTTACAATATCTATTAGCATATACTTAAGTGTTTCGGATCGATGAAAAGAATGAGTGCTGATTCTTGATAGCGATAATGATAAGCCACCCTTAGTACAACTGTCCTATACGAAGGGGTGGTAAATCGCCCCCACAACGTATTAACATATCAGTTTTACATTGTTTTACATAATTACTTGTCTTGTGACTAAATTAACGTTTGTTTGATTTCTACTGTTAAACGTTTAATGAAGACCATCATTTTTACTCGGGAAATGCAACGAGGGTTCCGTATGTCTGGACTAGGGTTGAAGACCTCTGCACAGTCAGATATTTATAGATGTGAGTATCAGTATTTAAAGTAAGTATAATGATTTGTTTATTCTTTCGTAAGCAAGCTTAATTAATATCAAAAGGACTATTCTTAAATAAAAACCAAAGAAGAAGCAAAAATATTTAAAAACAAAACCTATTTACTTCGCAAAAGGGTATACAAGTAGAACGTTGTGACAGGTGCTTTACCGAAGCAGGCACATCACATGTTACGTTAAAACCAATAGGTAAAACATTTCCAATGAAAACGGCTAGAGAATTGAATTGTCCCTCATTGTCACCTCACAAATTGTTAAACGTAAACATGTGCAGGTTTTGTGTGCAATGTTCGTGTTTCCTCATCAAGATAGGGAGCGCAGTCAATTGTTGGAAGTGCACTTCGTTGTTGCCGCGGTAAATACACACTGCAAACGGTAATTTTCCTATGACGCGCGTGTTTTACGGCGCGATCTATTTTGTTAGCACGCGAACAGATAGCTGCAACTATTAATGTTGAACTCACACATTTTATCTGAACATGCTCAATTATTTAAATGCTCTCTGTGGTTATCAATGATAAGGATGTCATCGTACTTTGTCACTTTAGTCTCTTACAATTATGTTTTCCAGCAAGTTAATAATGTCACGATTTCAATGTAGATTACGGTGGTTTAAAGTTAAAGACAAAATAGGTATTTACTTCAATATTAGACGGGTACATTAATAATAAAGATACAAAGATTTTGAACATGTGTAGCATGCTGACAATAAGCTTCAACTGAACGAATTCGTAAGCATGTTTTGGACATATATCATGCAAAATATAAAATGTCTCACCCTTCCCCTCAAGTATTGAAAAGTCAGTAAATTAATAGCTATAAAGCTTCGTCATATGCAAATAGTGGCATCCCCTCGGCTTAGCGTATCTAGCACATCACGGCTCCCATCGTACGTCTTGTTTAAAATTCGTTCCACCGCGACTCTGATATGCAAATGGCGGGCGACATTCGAATACAAAAAGCTCGAGCGCGGTGGCAGCGAGTAAATCAATCGATCAACGCCGGATATACTCGTAGGAATACGTCTTCATTGTGTTCATTAGCGTCGTCGCGGAGCCGCTAGCCGGGGAGCCGCGACCCGCCGCACCTGCCTCCACAATGTCTCGCATTCCGCAAAAAGCCCACCAAATTAAACACCCCTGCCGTTTAGTAAAATGATCTTGTTCTTATAGAAATAATGTTTTTAAGTGTTCCGTTTGATGGACTGATGAATGATCACATGTTTTGTACTGAAAGTGCTGTAGCGTGGACACATCACAAATTGCTTAAGTCATGTCATCAGTTTATTGCAATTGACATTCATTTGTATGCAGATTAATCCAAATATTATACACGTGAAAAACATGTAAATGCAAAAACATCGCGCAGTAAGTATCAATTTATCGTATTTGTGCACATATTTTATGTTTCTTGCACATTGTGCATTATTCTTGACATAGATATGTCATTCAACTGCATACATTTTTCCTTATTCGGCAATAATGGAATAGCGGATAAAACTCCATTAGGTATGCAAAAAATAAATTACGTGCAGACTTAAGTATGTTAATCTGGTATCAGCCGAACTATCTACATTTAATTATCGATCGAACCAACCACAGTGATTTTTACCAAAACGAAAGTAGAAAGTGTAAAATACGGTTAATTTAACGATATAGCTAGTGTTATATCATTAGATAATTATCAGAAAAGGACACGCATTCACCGAAGTTTTTTCCACGCTTTCAATAACAAGTTGAGGTGCTTTAAACGCGTACAAAAAACACAATGCTATTCGATTGAAAGCCGTTACCAGCTATTATGCTATTAAACACCCTAATTACAGATCAAACGCTGTAACCACAAAGGCTTCATCTCGCATCGCATTTTCGACTTTTGTGTCGTAAAATTCATGGTGTACGAGCTGGTGTATTTAAGCGGTTTTTAAATTACTTCGGGTCCCGTTCTCTGGTGCTATTTATGGGACAATGAAGAAGATTTGACTGTTTACTAAACGCAATGAGTTTTAAACCTGTTTGTAGTTGGAGTCTAATCAGATTACCTGGCTTCTCCAGGCTCCAGGCCAATCTCATGAATGTTTGGCATAGCTAATCTATTTGGAACTATTGGTGATATATTCTTTTTATCGCCGGCCTCTGCTTCACCTTTTAAATTCTAACAAAGCTTTAAAAATTGGGAAGCAATACAGTTAGATTTATAAACTAAATGAGTATTAATTAAACAAAATCAAGCCAGTTTAAAACTCTCATGATATGTTTGAGAAAAAATCTTTTGCCAAATAACAATGAGAGTTACTAATGTAAAGATAACAGATGTGTGTACTAAAGAGATAATCTCTTAAATAATTTAAAAATTAAGCCGAAAAGCTACCAAACCGCACAAACCAACATACAAGTAAGCTATTGTGTATCGTTTCAGTGTGAGCTGAACAATGGACAAATATTTCTTGAATTATCCATTGTGATGTTTTAATTTCACATTATTAGCCCATTTAATGTCATAAACCACAAGCCACAGATTCTTTTGAAAAATGTTGTTGAGATTTTTGCAGTTTATGGAACTCAGTTTATTTATTACTGCGTTTTCCCACGTAGTCCGCAAGCTGTTCAGTAACCTTGGGTTTTGTTCTGGATGCTAATTATTGTAAGCAACTAATTATTTCAGTAAGTTTATAAAGTAAATTGCGTTGGTAGGGGTAAAGTCCTAACTTCCGCGTCATATTGTTTGCAGACGCTTTGAATACTGCGGTTGACGGTGATTTCTTTTCGGTCTTTTTAAAAAAAAAATATATTGGATTAAAATAATCATTAAGTTCTAGGTGCTTTGTTGTCTCTAAAAACCGATTTAAAAAATTTTGAGTAATTGAAGTTCGCAGTTAATGGATAGGTAGTTGCTTTGCATAATGATGATGATGATGATGATGATGATGGCCTCCTAGCCGATTATCGGCCACGGCGGCTGTTCTCATATAAGGAGATCAGCCAGCTGCGCAGGACATATTATAGTGCACAAGCATTTGCGCAGACACAGGTGCACTCCCTATTCCCTCACTCTCATAACCC
>NWSH02000050.1:7716839-7746044 GCA_002382865.2 Heliothis virescens | reverse complement strand
TCCATTTTAGTAGGAACTTAAATAAAGGTAATTAATCTTGATAGGACTTTTTACACACATACCAGACAAATACCTACCTACATTAGTATTAGTACTGGCTATAATAAAATTATTTTGTATTGTTGTATTTAGGTACAGACAACAGCAGGTCAACCTACCCGAATCTGTAAAATTTTACCAATAGAACATTAACCTTCCACTTTTGTGGTAAGGTTGAAAATCTATTGATGAAATATGACAGATTGAGGTAGGTTGATGTGCTGGCGTCTGTACCTAAAACCTTCTCCTAAGTCTGAACATACTATGCTGAATACCATCAAATCAGCATCAAAATCGGTTCAGCCAAACGTAAGGTAATCGCGTTCATACATACAGTCAAACTCATGATGTAAGAACCACCTTTTCTAAATTCGGTTGTCGATAAAAACATATTATCGTATCCAATAATCGACTTAGGTACAACGTTATGTTCCAATGAAATTTGAAATTAGAAAAATGGCCGTTGACAACGCGTGATGCTGACCCGCCCCGCGCCTCTCGCAACCCCCTTTCAGACCATTATTTTTTTTAGAGAATTAATCAATTACTAAATAAATACTACGTAATGACTGCTTGAAAAAAATATTAATCTTTTATTTTGCTTGCTGGAATATTTTTTACAGCTTTGCGCAGTATATTTCACCATTTTAACTTTAAAATAAAATAAAATATTGCTCTTTGACTTGATGTGTCGGGTACTGTTTTGACACTGATTGAGGGTGACAAGGAGAATCGCGCATGTTCACACCAGTGCACCCGGAGTGTACCCTGTTAGGCGAACTCTATTATAGATGTATACTCTAAGAAAACCTCTTTTAAATCCAAATAAAAAGGTGCAAAACTTAAACGGCCCGATGGTAAGTATTGCTGGCCACAAATTATTTGTTGAGGTATTGATATTTTGAAAATGGAACAGTTATAACAATGGTGCTATTAAAAATGTATAGGTATCGCCGTGCGCATACTTAATTTCATACCTATAAAAATAAAATCTTGTGTTAGGCATTTTAATATTATTTATTCAATTTAATTTTATGAAAATTATGGTGATTTAATTGTGTCTCTGACTGGATAGTGAAGGAATTACAAAGTAAGTTTAAATTTGATTAAACTTAATAAGGCATGAGAAATATGTCTTGGGTATGATGAAAAAATATCAAAATGTAACCTCAAAATCTCTGATAGCGAGCGTTAGGTAATAATTTTAAAAGCCAGAATGCCTAGTAATTTTTAAGTTTTTCATGATGCCATATATGAGCAAATTATAGCTGTATGCAACTGCTAACTTATTATTCTATTTATTTCGATGATAAAGGATAATTATCTTCGTTCGGCATATGTATAAAATTAATAAACCTCTTTAAGGAATTGATTATTTTATATGAGAAAAAGAGGCCTTATTATGTATATAGAAATTCAAAACATGAAATCGCAACCCTTTCATTCCAACTTGTTTACCTAATAAGAAAATACTTACATATTCTTGAACAATTGGTTTCAATTTACCTGAATATTCAACTAGGTTATTTTATTGTATTAGACTTTGATTAAAGGATGTTAAAAATATTTAAGCTGGTTAAAATAGTTATAGCAACGTATTACTTAATAAACTAAATTGACATTTCGGTCAACGACCCCTTTTTCGTGAGTCAACGGCACAAACATTGCCGTTAACGTCACAGATGACATCACCCAAATAAGATTCTAGGCAGAAAATTTTATTTTCAACAGTACCTACTGTGAATTCTAGAAATGTTTCTGATTCAACGATTAAAATTATTAATAAGTTCTGGAATATAATCCTATGTCACAGAGTAAAAAAATAAATTTGTAACTTGGGACTCATGAAAATTTAATGTTTATTTAAAGCAAAGCTTAGTATGTATTATTCCTTTTAGTGTATATTTTTTTCCCTAAGGATTTTATCGATTTTAATCTTAACTCTTAGAACATGACTGGTTTTCTTATTGATATTCTTGCAAGTATTTAGGTGCTCAATGTATAAATACACAGTAAAAGTCAGATTGCATAACTATTTTCTAGTGCATAAGTAGTTTTACTGTTTCTTTAATAATTTTCCTTTTTCTAAGCTTAGTTATTACTGTTAAGTATAAGAAATTTCCTAAATTGCCACCCTGATTTTTATCTATTATGAAACTTATTCTTATGTACTTTAATTACTTTTAACTTGTATTTAATGCCACTTAGAACGCAATGCCTTTGTATGCGGTGGTAGGAGCGCTGACTTTAAAATATGTTATTTAATTTAGGTACAATACAATAGAGATACAGACTGAAAATAAACAGTTCTATCTAGATTTCCTCTGTAAACTTAAAAAAAAAGTTTTTCAGGTTGTGTTTGACATACGGCAGCTTTTTCTCCATCTTATTAAAAGAATAAAAATCATTTCAATATAATTATGTATCGAATTGTGGAAGGGGTCTTAATTATTATTTTAAGGTACAAACATGTAATTATTAACTAAACTAAAATAGATAATTTATAATCAATAGTTACCTTAAAGCAAATCTCGCCATATTTTTTCCCACAAATGTTCAATAAAGAGTTCTTTTCAAAATCCAAGTGCATAAAGTATTTATCTGTGAACAGGAAACCACAACTTCGGTCGGGATTGATACAAGTCATTGAGTAAAGAAAACTTCCAATTAAATTGTAAAGAACGGATACGGAGGTTGATACGCAGCCGGGCGTCAGTTGCGCTGCGGCCCGTACCTACCTCCATCCGATACACTTTTCCCTGTAATTATAGTATAAAAACGAGCCACTGATACAATCCCTGCATCGCAATCTAGTGTTTAAAAATATCCTACTACTGTACTTTGTACCATAATTACTGTATCGATAATCATAACATTCACCTTCTTTGAATTGAAAATTCTGAAAAGATTGCGGCGCACATGACGCCATATTTTTTATTTACGCCAAGGGGTTAATATTTACATTTAATTTAATATTTAATAAACTTTGCCTCCTATAATATCTACCTAATTCTCCATCGGCATGTTCCCACAATATCCATGAATAAATAATACATACATGTAAGCTCTGAGGAATGATAAAGTTTAGAATATTGAACTACTCTTCAATTTAATTATAATGAAACTTACTCGATACAGCAACTATTAAAACGGATGCTAAGCATAGTCAACTAAAACCAAGTTTAATTAAAAAGCTAATCAGCACTCTACCATTGTCTCTACCAACGCACAAAAAATTATATATGATAGAGCGAGAGAGATATACATTAACACCTTCTATGTGAAGAAATGGTAAAAGATCACCTGTGCTCACTACCGTAATTCTACCGAGCGGTAGAGCACCTGTCCCTTTCATACGGTTCATGCTTAAGCTGAACCGAACGAGTGCGAGTAGGAGTAGTTTCATTTGTGCGTCGAGCAAAAAGGTCTTATGACGAAGCTCGGCAAAGAAACAATATGGTCACTGTGGTTGTATAACTAAGGGACATATTGTTTTAGTACCGACAAGTTTAAATTTTAAAATCTAAGAACGGGATAGAAGGTTGCGTTGCAATCGAGCTGTGTTGTAATTTTGACGCGTTCGGAAATCGAATTAAGAGCGTTAGAGTGAGAGGTGCGCGGAGGTTTGCTCGGTGGAGGTAGTTTTTTTGTTATTGTTTGGCGGCGGAGATTTTTTCTGAGGCGTGCAAATGGGAGTAGGCGCGCGAGTGGGCGCGCCGGCACGACAAGCGCGCTCTTCAGTGTTCTGGCTGAGCTTCAAGCGAGCGCGTGCGAGCCGGGCCGCGTCCTATAGGTGCTCAAACCTTATCACAAGCTGAGTTCATAGAGCCAATCGAACTGTTGAATATCGTGGACTATTTGTGGTGAACTATTTGGTTGGTGCCGCATGCTAGCGTTGCAGGGTGCTCGTGACCTGAAGGTGGCTCGACCATGTTGATATCGGCGGGCAGTGGCCCCACGCCCGAGTTCTCCCCTGTCTCGTGCTGCGCCCCCTGGAAGATGGAGCCGGCGCCCCCAGCCCCCGCTGCCATCACTCAGCCGCACAACATATCACCCAATGGTAAGCACTTATGCATACCTGTATATTTATGTCGAATAAATCTAATGAAATTAAAATATTTGTAAAAACATAAAAGCCCTTTGAAAATTTTGTCCTAGCTGAAATTGCTGAAACAATTTACAAACAAAGTCTGCATTTATAAATAACACTAGAATGATAATACAACAAACATTGCCAAAAATATGCTTCCAATAAGAAGATAGCGTAAGCTTTAGATACCGTTTTCTAGCTTTGTAATAGCGATTTACATCTGCATGTGAAGCCTCAATCTTACCTACAAAGTTTTGTTTACATTAAGCTTTTGGCCTACGTTATACATGACATGGAACATAATTCAAATTAAAAAAAAAGTTTAAAAAAAAATCCAATTTTAAGTCCTATTTCTAAGAGCTATTCTACGATTTCAGTAAATTACCAAAAAATATTTTCCAGAAAACTTGTAAAAAGCTTTTGGATAAAGATTCATGTCAGGCACCTAATTACAATATAAACAATTGTACAGGCTTATTTTGAACTTACAATACAGCACTTTGTGCTTATCATATTTGAAAATTATACGCTGATAGAGTTGGTTCCTGATTCTTATGTTATTTGAAGCTTAGCATAAGCACTGAAAGGCATCTGATACTAAACGTCATATATTTTAATCTAGATGGAACCCGTCGGATCCTTTGTTTAATGAGATCTTTTGAACCTGTCAGTGTTAGTTGGCATTTTTCAGTTCATCATCATTAACTGTCTTGTTGTTCTTATTATTAAATATTTTCGCACTAGAATATTCAAAATAACAACTAATGAAGATAACACTTAATACATCTTATAGGAAGAAAATTCATGGTAGGCAAACATGGGAGAGCTTTTTCAAGCTTTGAATGCTAAGCGCCTGAAAACTATTTTTTACAAAAAAAAAATATTTTTCTGGATTTTTTCTGAGATTTATGCAAACATAATTAGAATGAGTCTGCATTGTCGTTAAATCTGTTCATCTTAATTTATTTGAAAAAAACAGAAATTAATAAAATGCCGTTAATGTATTTTGGTAATGATTCCTCATAAATTATCTACTCATAATAAAATTAGAAAGCAATATTGTCGAACCATTGAATCACGTCTATTGGTTGATTAGTTACGCCAAATTAATAACAACATCGCGACAAATTGATGAAATAAACATAAATTATGTTTTTATTGGTTTATTTTATCTTCTTTCATCTTTTTTTATAATTATATTAAATTGATGGCTTTTAGGTTTATTAAAATATGGATGATTTTTATTCCGACATTGCTTACCCGGCGGCGACGGCATCGCTTTTGCAACTAATTGATGCGTTTTTTGTAAAATTTAACGAAAATTATGTAAAACAAATTAGATAACTATAAAATAGTAAAAGTAGCAATAAAAATATATATTTAAAATTTTCAGTGCAGTAATAGGTTATTGTAATACAAAAAGTGTTTTGATAACCTGTAAGTAGGTACCTATTAGAATAAACCTTCGCAGGTGTCAAATTCAAAGATACCAAATTATGTTCTATACAGTGAACATAGTCACATATAGTCCACCGTAGCAATATACCTATATATGATGGCGGGTATACTTAATATATCTTCGGGTAGATATGGTATTCTGACTTGTAGAAAAAGTACTTACGTACGAGTATAGAATAGGTAGGTACCAAAAGCTGTAATGAAATTAACCTTGAAGACCCGCAATTCTAACATACACAAGCATTAATCAAATAATAGAAAAACGTCGACAAAAATCGAGTTGAAAATCGGCTAGCTTAAATTAGGTCCAGAAATAGTAATCTCTTAATTTTTCTTAAATTTTTGCTTTTTTTTTAGTATGACAATTTATTACAAACTATCAAATCAAAAACATTTGTAAATAATATGTCATCATTATTCATGATTTTTATTTTCAGTGGTGAAAAATGTTCAAAAGCTGACATCACTATGAGGTTTTCTTGGAAGCCTTAAACTCTGGTTTCATAAAGCATAAATTCTTGCCTCAGACGTATTAATCAAAAGATTTAATGAATATGATTTAAGGAAAATCTATTGTTAATTAAATACGTTTCAAAACACTCACTAGAATACAATACTACGAATGATATTACAACAACAAGCTTTTCAAATCAATCACTTTTTTATATTTTAAATATCAAGTTCAAGTTGATAATTTTGCTTAAAACATTATTATCTTCACCTTTGCAAGTACCATGTTGTTCAATTCGGCTGACAGGCGGCTTAGTTAACAGTTAAAGATATGATAAGATGCCCCTGTAAATTAGTATTTTAATTGCATTTATCTGATGTTGCCTTGTGAGTAGCGCGTGCATTTATCTAATGGCTGCAAACAATCTACTGATTTTAATGAGGCGGATAAGAAAAGCACAATGTAATACGTCATGTACACTTTATAATAGCAGTGAAACCTGACTGCTCGTTGAAAACCATGAAAGCTAAAATCCGACCAACTTAAGAACAATATTTGCTATGTTTTAACTACAGGTCATCGATAGTAGGAGGTTACTCTATCAGTACACAAATTATCGATTGATTAACTGCGGAATTCAATAATCTTATTATCTCTGGATTTGCTTGCTAGGGATAGAATTTTGACACAAGTTCCATACAAGTAACGACAAAACCCTATCTCTAGTAAGCAAATCCGGAGAAAGATAGAATATTGTTAATGGCTGTTAATTGACAATATATTTGTAAGTATAAACCATGAATTTAAGTATTTATGCTATCCAGTGAGTCTGTTCTCACACAAACTCTCGTAAAACCGGGATCAGAAGCGTTAATTATTTAACAACAACGGTTTTCTATACGGCTATAGGAAACATTCGATTCCATTTAATTAAATTTTATACTTAAAGGAAACATTACATTTTCTATACTCATTGCATCGTGAGAGAGCTGATAAGCCTTTACAGTGTTGCTGGTATACACTTAATTTTCTTCAAACTTATAACATTAAATAGGTGTAGAGCCCATCCTCGAATTTAAAATATAATTATAAACTACCAGTATCATCTCATCTCATGCTTATGTAAAAGTGTGGGTCTATTTCCTTTTCATGATTTCATGCATGGTAAAATTTCTACACTAAACGATGAGCGACTTGTATTTACATTATTTTTATCATTTTTTTTGTCCCGCGGGAAAGCATATGATTTCCAAATACGTTTCTTATTAGAATATAATTATTTTGTCTTATAATCTTAATTTATGAATTTGAAGCTAACGTAAGCGAATTTATGGCAAAAACCATTATGGTTTGAATTTATTTATGGCGTTTGTTTTTGCCGTGCCAGTTAGTTAATTCACAGAGCAATTTGAAAAATAAGTGGGTAAATATACACATCACGGAGCTGATCATACGTACATAATTATGTAATTAACTTAATATAGGTGGTATGTACAAGGTATTTGTCACGTCACTGGGTGCGCGCGTGTAAGCTGTAACTCCAGCTCTGCCACGTCGGTTGCACGTCGTTTGTCATCGATGGAGCCAGCTGCCGCGATGAGTGAGCGAAAAGTGCCGACCATCGCACAACATTGTCCGCATTGTATTGCCGATCGAACTAATTAATCGATAGATCGGTCGCTAGATTGCCCAGTAGCGTTTCCGGTGAAGGTTGCTCAATATTCACCCGCCGATTTGTATGCGATACAGCATTCGGAACGTTTTGATTGACGATAGCAAATAATTGGACAAACAGAATTGGTAACCCGTTTATGGCACGGAAAAACCTAATTATAAAAAAAAGTGACAGAATGTGCATGTAATTTAGATAGATACGTATCTCATTAGATAGAATAGTCTCTTAAGTACTCATCAACGTTTAAAATGGTTGGATTAACTCAATTTGATTCAGTCCTAATTACATACTTCACCTTTAGTAATGTTGACAAAATGTAAATGGGTGAAATAAATTCAGTGATGGATGATTCAATTGGCAAGACATTAATGTATGTATGTATTTGAAAATATAAACTATTTTCACGTCAATTACCTGACTCATAAACGTCGAATAAATTTTCATTGAGTACAATAGGTACATCGCAGGGAATGTTTTTATCGCGTCAACGTTTATATCGAGACGCGTTTGATCAGGTGCTTTAATAAATCTAATTAACATTTAAATGGTGATCACGCATAATAATCAGGTGGCTTTGTAAACTGAGACGATGCTCCTTAATTAGTAGACAATAGCAACAATGTTTTAATGAGCCATGAGGTCGGTTAAAACATTCAATATGTGGGCTGATGAATAAACTGCGGAGCACTTGTATACACGGAGCGGGTGCCACATGACGCAAGTGTGTCTTAGTGCCGTTGCCGCTAATGCCGCTGCCGTGCCGATATGCACCGAAACGCCGATGGCGTTGGTGACACAACTGCTCGCGCCCAGCCGTCATTGAAATAAGCCGAAACCTACAAAATTTTTAAGTGGAACTGTTCTTTCTAAATGGCAAAATAAAATTTTGTGACCTGTGATGGTTATACTAGAAGTGATTTATGAAAAATTACAGAATTTATTACCTATCTGCGATTTGTTACTTGTTTACCTGTATCTGTGTATAATATCTTTATTGAAGCCATTTTTGTAAATACATTACATATTACTAATCGTGTAATAGAAATCTAATACCTATGTAATTTTGATCGATGTGATATACAGAGATTCCCACGTTGTTTGTCATATAAATTTTGAAATTTATGGCTTGAGTAATTTCCTAATATATTAATGTTTAAATAAAAAATAAATACACATTTATAATTTTATCAAGACATGATTAAAATAACTTTACCACATTTATAGTCAAAATACTATGTAATGGGCAAAAATATCCAGCATTTCTTATTTTAATTATACGGTTTATTTAACAAAATCAATCAATGTTACACCTATTAGATGAAAAGATTCATTTGAAAATCGTACACCTCTAAATTCTGCGGTGGGGTAAAAAATATTAGAAAAAAGTGTCTAAGTAGTCGCAACAGTTAATGAATTAAAGAACCTGTAATTTGATGTAGTCAGACGGTCTGTCACGTAGCATCTTAACGCAGAATTCTTATTTATGTTCACAAAAAAGTTATTATCTGGTTGCAAAAAGAAATTAAAAAACCGACCAAGTGCGAGTCGCATTCGTGCACGAAGGGTACCGTAAAAAAAATGTGCGTTTGTTGTATGGGAGCCACCTGAAATACTCATTTTTATAGCGACATTGAAGCGGCAACAGAAATACATCATATGTGATAATTTCAACTGTCTAGCTATTATCGTTCATGAGACGGACAGTAAAGTCTTAGCAATACAATCCCGTTTTACCCTTTGGGTACGGAACCCTAAAAAGATCAACTAGTCGAGTTTGAAGCAGATCGAGTAAATGAGAACAAAACATTTTAGATGAAACCAGATCAATGAGAATAGTTTAGAGGATTTTGACAAATTTTTGTAAACTCAAAGTAGTAAGAACACCTACAAAAAATATCAGGACATTGATCTACTTTTAAAAGCAAAAAATTCATTACAAAAGAATGTAATAATTAATATTAAATTTCACTCGAAATGACTACTCAGATACTATATTATTTCTCTTTCACTTTGCGATGTGCTTGTGAACTTTGTTGTTGAAATATTCTTTGTTCTATCTTTCTTTTCTTTTTTATTCGCTATAGCCAAAGAAAATTTCAGTATCATACATTAAGAATGATTCTATTCTGGTAGCGTAACTCTACAAAACCCACACGTCTAAGCTCTGTTTGTTGCAATTATTCCACCAAGACCACTTACTTAAAAATCTTACAAAATTAAATGCGCATACAAAATCTACAAAAAGCATGTGAACAAAGACTAAGTATAAAAGCGTTCATTTATAATCTATATTAAAGCTTACTTCCGTTGCGGATGCCGTCTGAACTGACTATTAAATCTTCGCGAATCGAGCGCATTGAATATGCAACGAAGTCGAACAACACAGGATAGCCACGTTACGTTTGTCAAGCATACCATCCAATGTAATTTATTTACAGAAACAAAAAGACCTGGGGCTTTTGTCAACTTATTCTATACTGGTCTTTAATCATATTGTTTTGAGATACGGGTAAAAATTGGTTCATAGGTGCATCCATTTATAGTTACCTATAGTATAGTAAGCTCAGTTGTCTAGCTTATCATAGCAAAAGTAAGGATATTTTGTAGATTTATTTTTTCAAATGAAACACGCAAGTGCAAATTGAAATAAGGCTTTTACAACCAATTTATCTACCTTAGGCACTTAATTAATCATTGCTTTTCAGTTTATCATTGCTGCTCGCCTCATAATTCTTACTCTTGAAAAACATTACAGCTTTAAATGTATCATCCACATGTCCTATCAAAAGATACATCAAGCTACACCAGTGCATAATTGGCTATAAACATTATGAAGTTGTTAATTATCCCTGCTCATTACTTGGTATCCTTCTACAGATCAATTTACGAGCAGGAATGTAGGATCTCCTTTAAAACCGATCCCTGTACCTTTTACGGGAAAACAATGCACTTAAGATTAAAATTTTATCCCATTTACAGCGGTTCTTTGTCTCTAGGTTTCTGTATCTATAGTGAAGAAGTATAATATACTTCGTACTGAAAATAATTTGTCTTAGAATTCCTCTTCGTATGCACACGCAGCTTTATTTCTTAAGCTTTTTCTCTTCCTTATCTTTCTGGCCATGAAATCCTTTCCATAGCTCACGCCCTTCAAAGTCGGAACTCTCAATATCATTACATACAATAATTTCTACAATAGTGTTCATGCAAATCAAATAAGCTTAGCAGATATAAATGACATTTTGTGTCAATTATCAATTAAATGATAATTTTTAATGAATTTTTAGCATATTTCACCAGACAAGTTGGACGAACTAATGTGCCCTGTGTATCCACCAACTGGGGTACACACGGCCGTCTTACTTAAATGATACAATTCTTACAATACTGTCATTGGTTCTCCGTGCGCCTGCGCAAGAAAGTCGTTTTACGTTGTTTGTGTTAAAATGGAGACTTTTATTGTACGTCCTGCAGTGTAACCTTTAACAAACCTTTGTGGTACAAAGTAAATACGCCTATATCGCTATGTTTAATATCTTATTGGCATTTATACGACCACTATTGGAATATCGGTTAGTTTTTGACAGTACTCAGTAAATGTTATTAGTACCTTCCTATACGGATGTCGATAAGTAAAGCTTGAACATAAATAATTTGCAATAAGTTTTAATAGAAACGCCACGTTTGATTACCATGAAGTTGGTAAACCCGACCACATTATAGTTTCATTTAGTCGTCTCGCAAACAAACTAATAGTTATTAGAGTCGGTCTAAAATAATGTTAACCGTTTTCCATGAGAACTGATACAATATAAATTCATGATTTTATATTTATTTTGTACTTTTAAAGCCGTGAAACTTTATTGATTCGCAATAATCTGAAGGGAAAAAAAAATCGTAATGCATTTATTTTGATTGCTTTTATTCGGAACGCAATTATTATTAATACCACACTTCATATCCGTGATATTTACCGTATTTTGTTTTTTCGAGATCATTTCACAGGCAATTTAACGCGAATCACTGAAATCGCCATTTTAATACAGAAGCGAGTAACAACGGTCTTTAACCCAACTCATATCCATAATTCATGCGTATCTTTAAACAATTCCAGAAGAATTGCTGTTGCATGTAATTCTTCGCAATCATAAAGGGGCAATATCGAGTACACTTTCGATCTCGTATTGAAATTTACACGAAAGGTGGTAATTTTCCGCCGCGTGATGACATTAATAGCGGCGAGACGCGCGGGTAGAACAATATTTTTTGCATAAAATTGTTTTACATTCGGACGAAGTCGGAGCTCGTCGCGAGCTCCCCTCGCATCACTTTACATGTTTATACGACGCCTGCGCAGGTGTACCCGCCAAACTTACTTGTTTGTTTATACAATTAAACTATTGCTGCACAAAATATTGCCTGCATGCCACATATTCTACAATTTATATAAAATTAATAGTTCTGTAATTTTTATACCCTTCAAATTCTCAGAGAGAGCCATATTAGTTTTATGTTTGTAGATTAGCAATGCGTTTTGCGATCATTATCTATTTCTAACTCTTTTAAATGTGTTAATCTGAGCACGAGGACTGTAATGGTATTTTTTTTAATGCTGATCTCTGATTACACTCGATTATCACATTTGTAATTGGAAAATAAGTTTAATTACTTACGCACATTTGAGAAAAGCAAAAGCTTTATTTGCATTAGCAGTAGAGCTAATTAAATAAACATACTGTCTAGTTGAGATCGTTAAACATTAACAAATAGATAAAATGGGGCCGTAAAAGCCTAAAAAACTGATGACCAATAAATAATAGCGGCGACCATGCGCCGGAGTCAACGCCAGTCAATACATTCTAATCAGTGATTTATTGCCACTAATCCTCAGCTCGGCACAAATAAGCTATCTTGTCGATTTAATGTTGTATCAGCTCAGGCGTGAAACTCCCGCGCACCACTAAGTGGTCCTTCCAGTTTCCACTCGAAATATTTTAATAAGGCCTCACTGCTCACGCACCCTAATAAAAACACACACACGCACTCACCAACACGAACGATCTCCTTTAAAACTTCTACTCGTTTGAGTTCAATTTATTAATAATAGTAGCGACACTAAGAATCTACATTTTTGCTCTAAACGGTGTTAATTTATTGACCGTGGGCAGATAATATCACTTTTTTCTCCCATTATTAAAGCGATTACACGAGAAATTATACGTCGTAGTCGAGTCCCGAGCACTCCATCGGAATAGGCTCCGTTATCTAAAGTGTTCCTTATGTGTCTCTGACAAGTGTCAATTTCCCTTGAAAGCTTTACAAAAGCTTGATAATGCTTTCGTTGACGAAATCGCCTTATTGACTCGCTAATAAAAAGTGTTAAGTTATGGACAAGTTATGCCACTTGCATTAATTTCGATGCTTAACCTGATAAACAAATTATGGTATATTAAGTTAATAGCTTAATTTATAATTGAATGTGTTACGATGTGTTCATAAGAAAGCATTGTTACGATCGGCCTTTAGCATATCTGGTTGGTGTTAACGACAAATTGCGTGGATAAAAATATGTATGTATACGTGTTGAGAGATCGAAACTTTAATGCTTGAGAAACATTTTAATTTTGTATTTATGCCATCGACGGATCCAGTTTGTCTGCCTATAAAATTTTATTTTTACACGATTCCGTCTGATTTTTTAAATTGTATTTCTTAATCTTATTAAAAAATTATTTATTTTATTGCTAGATTTACACCATTGGATATGATATGTGAGGAAGAGTTTATGGACAATAGCGATGTGTTAGCTTGGCGAGTTGATTACGCGTGGTGCAGTTCCGTACGGTTCACACAAGGCGTATCGTTAGCGTGCGGTGGCTAGTAATAAAAGCGCTTGCTGAGCCTTTGACACGGTATTGTAATGATACGGGGACGAGAAGTAATGAGCGCGCACGGAATCACCGCTTACGTGGAATCAGGGCCGAGTGTTTTGCCAGAGGCACTCCCATCACGGTCACATGTAAAAAAGGAATTTTATATCAACCTGGATCATAAACTTCGTCAAATTGCTGTTGTTATTTGTTTTGATGGCTTAATTTAGTTACTTCTCCTGTCAGATTTTATAGAAATCGTAAAAGCAGCTAATGCTTTTAATTGAGACGACTTCTGATTATCTTTTTATATTTGTACTGAAAGCGATAGCATGCTGATAAAAATACGGCTTATAGGTATATGAATAAATTAATGCAAGGAATATTTTAGTAATTTCACACTTCCACGGTGAAGCTTATCATCTTGGTTGAGTCGTAAAAGACGCCTGAGAAGAGATGTCGATACGGTTGTAGGTCCACTGATAAACAGGTAATCTTGCAGTAGTGGCTATACTATTTCTGCATACCGCAACTCCATCAACTTTTTATGTTGAATCGCGGATAAGTTTGGGTTGTTTGATATAAGGTACACACGTCTCAGTAAGGAACCATGAAACATATGTGTGCTCCTCTGTTCAAATGTTTTGTGTCTTTCTTCATACATGAAGCTAATTTAAGGACACATTTAATTTATATCGTGTAATATCTTGAAGTCTATACAGTAACTGACACTTACTTTAGCACAAAATACTAAACTTGATTCTTTATAACATTATTGGCATTGACATTTAGTCTTCACAGTGCATTGCATTTCGTTAATTTAATGCGAGCCTGAATTTAACGATATTGAAAAAATAAAGGTAGAGTTACGAAGAATAAGCCATACTGATATTATTGCCGTTGTGATAATATTTGTATCATGTTCACAAGTAAGTAGTCAGATGCTCCCGTGGCCCACAGTCATTTGATGAAATAAAAACATGATTATCCTTCTAGTCAATTAGGATGGAGGAAAGACTTAGTTTCGTCTGTATATACAAAATAAACTACGATAAATACTCTTTGATGAAAGAAATACTTTGCTGAAATATCACAGACATCTAACACCAACGAAGGTTTCTACCGAATTACTCATAATCAGACATTTTGTTTTCAGTACCTGTATCTCCGTCATCGTCGGGAGGTGGAGCGGGTGGTGGCTCGGGCACCCCTCTGTACCCGGGCGCGGCGTCTCACCCCCTCTCGTCCCTGCTGTCACAACAGAGGCTGTTGGAGCTGTCCCGCTTCGGGCTGCGCCACTATGACATCGCGCATCATGTGCTGTCACAGCAAGGTGCTGTAACCAAGTTGCTTGGTAAGCAATTAAGGTTTATTTTTAAGTCGGTGGTGGACTGTGAAAACGGTATGGATACACCCCATGTTATGTTGATACATGTTTAGTTGATGTTTTGCGAATCGCGATCGAGATGTTTTTCAGCTTTCTAACGGAAAGAAGTGTGGTAACCATCAAAATTCGAAATAAGGACCAATTTAGCCATAAATAAGCATGGCAATAATGACTAAAAGGCGTGAAATCAAACTAGTGGAAGAATCGATATAGTCGAAAACCGAGCAGTAAATGATGACACTGTTTGTTAATAATGCCCATTTCTTGCCAAAGATAAATTGAAATAGTTCTTCGAATTTCAGAAACGAGAAAGAAAAAAAAATACTGTCGCAGTCGTTCTGACGATAGACTTGGCAATCCCATAATAAATAATTTTAGCAATAAAATCCGATATTGTAGCGTTAATCAGAATTAATGTTAAAGTGGTTAATGATTTTTTCTAGAAGTTTCTTGTCAGGTATTCATGATCATAGTCGCTTTGCTGTTTGCTAGATTTGTATCAGTGTCGCCTATTGCCGCCTATCCTTCTTCATAGGATTAATTACTTAATGAACTTGATTGGTACGAGTGATTAGCAGCAACACCTCACATATTAGGTGCTAATTAAATAAGTGCAAATGCACCTGTAACGTTTAATTTAAACTTATTTCTCACACGTGTTTATTCTTAACCTGAGTTGAAAGAAAATAATTGGTAGGCAGTTAGATTGAATGTGTCTGCATTTTTTTAAGATAGATATTTTGGTGAAATCCCCTCTCTTTTGATTATTTGTTGATTTTAATATAAATTCGTCAAAATCTGAATCTAAGAATAGAAGCTTAAACGCTGTTTTCATTGAAGTTATAAGTTTCCTTTTTAGTAAAACTTGAATGGTCAATTGTTTTGTTAGTAATACATTTTTAGCTCAAGCTTTTATGTCCTTTTGATGATTTGGAAGAGGCGGTTGATTCCATATTAGGAGTATTTTATTGCTTTAAAATATCTTCTTTTGCCATTTATTAGTTTTAAGCTCCATGCGGTTTATTTCTTAATTTTAGTACATTTACAGATTTTATAGTTTTCTTATCACACCTTGAAATTTTGGCAGTAAACTAAACCAAACATGCAGGATTCTGCGAAATCAAGTCTATCTTTTTTATTAATCATGTATTATATGGTTCTCAGTTTAAAAATAAGCTAATGTTCGTTAAAGTTATCAGAGCCATTACCTTCCTCAATAGCAATTTTATCACGACAGGTGTAATATGAATATTAGAGTGGTGCAGTGTGCGATACTTCCATATGCTGTCCCACTAACTGACCATAAGTGGGTGTTATAGGAAATAAAAAGTTGAGTAAAATTGTTATCTGTGTTTGTTAGTACGAGCCTTATAATCGACTACGTGTAATGGTTTAATAAAAGCCGCTGGGTGTCGCAAAACTACTTAAGTACTTATAAACGTACGCTAATGAAAGGAAAGAAGTGTATTGTTTGCTGTCATTTTTCTGTTGTTGGAATTATAGAAGTAAGTGCTTATTATCGTGCGCTAGGTACGGGGAAAATATCAAGAATGATGTTTTATACAGGAGAACACTTACTTAAGGATGGAAAATTGATTTTGCTTCTTGCATTTTCTGTTATGTAATTTGGATTATGTATGTATGTCTGTGCCATGCCACGGGACTACAGAGTCCCGGAATTTTGAAAGGCGAACGTGGGGCCGAAGCCAACACGCTGAAGCCCTTTTGAGATAACTTTAATGTGATGGTAACATATTATTAACTATTACAATATTTTAGAATCTAAATGTCGATAAGAAATCAAATGAACATGTCTAACGTATCTTACAAGTGGAAATGGCTGCTAAAATACTAAGTAAAAACTCGTAACTTTTTTAACTAGTCCAAATGTCAATTTCACATTCACATCGATTTAGTTGACCGAACAACCTGAATAGTCCTGCCATATAGTTAGAGGGCACACTTATTTCTTATTAATTGTAAGTCATGTAAAACAGTTTACACAAAACTAGCCTTAACCACTTTGTTATAAAGTTGGACTTATAGAAAAGTTTTGGTAGAAAAGTTGTAAGTTCGAAGGAAGATAATTG
This sequence comes from Heliothis virescens, assembly GCA_002382865.2. Classification (NCBI taxonomy): domain Eukaryota; kingdom Metazoa; phylum Arthropoda; class Insecta; order Lepidoptera; family Noctuidae; genus Heliothis; species Heliothis virescens. Next base: position 7,728,984 of record NWSH02000050.1, on the reverse strand, counting down.
ATAAAACGAACTTATGCCTACCTACTGGGTATTCGATCCTCTGTAATTAGTGTACTATGCATTATTTATGGTTTGTCGTAGTGCTGTAGGTACTCTTCAGCTATATTGATTTATATGTGCGCTCTTTATAGAAGGGCCCCAGGCGTTATAGCCTGTAACTAAGTTATTTGCGATAATTACTTCACTTGCTCCATAGAATGGTCAGTAATATGACCAGTTTATAAATCTACAGGTGACCGCAACTAAAGTTGTTAAGTTTATATATATTTTTGATTTTCTAAATTCTGTCAGATAATAAGTTTTATTGCTTGAAAATTATTTTAGTAACATTGGCCGAGAAAGGGCTTAAAGAGGGACAGAGTATTATTTTTTTTGGATTCTTTGAAATAAATCAAAGAATAATGGATTGATATTGAGAAAGAAACGAAATAAATCTTTTTTACAAATATAGCCAGTTATTAACACTATAAATGATATAAGATCATCGAATGACAAGTCAACAATTATCGAAAGCGACGCGGCCGCAGTCTGAGATTAACTCGCGTCTAATAACATGGCCAGGGCAAAAATCTCAATCGCTATTAATCATCGATAAGGATAAGGCATCGGTAGAGTCTGCCGCGACGAAAGCTGCTATTGACGAAAGCTTAGATCCTAATCGATTCATAAAACTTGCAGCGTGTTAATTATAAGCCACCGGGGTGCGGATGAATGCGCCCGCGCTGCCGAACGAGCCGCCTCGCCGCGAGCATGCGCTCCCGATCTCGATTGTCGATGTGAGAACTATCGTATCATCGGCGATTTTTCATATCGACAACCCTTTATTTGACTGTTTCCTTTACAATTATCACAGCTGCCTTTCAATACAATCTACATCTTAAAATGCCTGGGTGAACCTCGCGAAACTTTTTATGCGCACAACAACAATCATCTTCAATAATTTTACAAACATTAAAATACAACAGGAAATATGGAATTAATGTCCGGGAGTTTGTCAACTGTTCATAGCAATTATTGCATTCGTTAATTAAAGTAAACAATGTGAATAGGGGTAATTGTTGCGCTGTAATGGCAAGGTAAGTTGCAACCGAAGCGCGAGTAGACTATGACATTGCAGACACTTGCCTGTACTCAGTTAATTTGCTGAATTAGTTCTGTGGAGTGGTGTGTAATTAGGACACGTGAGACACTTTGTGTTTGCTCAGGACTCGTGAACGGGCGATTTCAAAACCACTCGACCGTTTACAGCGCGCACTGTATTATTTTACGCCGTTTGAACATTCATATTTCTTACCAAAAGTGCAGGTTTCTGTATTTTTATTTTATTATACTCTGAACGTTTTTCTGCTGGTTAAGATTAGTGTTATTATACTAATTTTTTGCAATGATTCAGCGGTTAGATGTTAGACTAGATATTGTCGCGTTCTGGGAATCAATTATCTGCAAATAAATATTACACCGAGGCACACGAAGACTGAGTAGAGTTACATTATAATTTTCCAGTATAAAGGCTTTACACGAGAAGCGACGTACGTCAAGACACGGGAATAAGCGGGTCGTTATAATGACATTACACAAGATAGTCAAATGTTCAAGAATACCATAAACGTACAGACGTATTGAGGCTAGGGTATATTACGAGAACAGAGAAGTGTAGTGTCAATCAATTTTCGCCGCTGGTGATTTCATAACGTCACGTGTCGGGTTCCCACGGAAGCCCGGCTACAACCCGCCCAGGGCCGTCANTAACTTTAATGTGATGGTAACATATTATTAACTATTACAATATTTTAGAATCTAAATGTCGATAAGAAATCAAATGAACATGTCTAACGTATCTTACAAGTGGAAATGGCTGCTAAAATACTAAGTAAAAACTCGTAACTTTTTTAACTAGTCCAAATGTCAATTTCACATTCACATCGATTTAGTTGACCGAACAACCTGAATAGTCCTGCCATATAGTTAGAGGGCACACTTATTTCTTATTAATTGTAAGTCATGTAAAACAGTTTACACAAAACTAGCCTTAACCACTTTGTTATAAAGTTGGACTTATAGAAAAGTTTTGGTAGAAAAGTTGTAAGTTCGAAGGAAGATAATTGATAAAACGAACTTATGCCTACCTACTGGGTATTCGATCCTCTGTAATTAGTGTACTATGCATTATTTATGGTTTGTCGTAGTGCTGTAGGTACTCTTCAGCTATATTGATTTATATGTGCGCTCTTTATAGAAGGGCCCCAGGCGTTATAGCCTGTAACTAAGTTATTTGCGATAATTACTTCACTTGCTCCATAGAATGGTCAGTAATATGACCAGTTTATAAATCTACAGGTGACCGCAACTAAAGTTGTTAAGTTTATATATATTTTTGATTTTCTAAATTCTGTCAGATAATAAGTTTTATTGCTTGAAAATTATTTTAGTAACATTGGCCGAGAAAGGGCTTAAAGAGGGACAGAGTATTATTTTTTTTGGATTCTTTGAAATAAATCAAAGAATAATGGATTGATATTGAGAAAGAAACGAAATAAATCTTTTTTACAAATATAGCCAGTTATTAACACTATAAATGATATAAGATCATCGAATGACAAGTCAACAATTATCGAAAGCGACGCGGCCGCAGTCTGAGATTAACTCGCGTCTAATAACATGGCCAGGGCAAAAATCTCAATCGCTATTAATCATCGATAAGGATAAGGCATCGGTAGAGTCTGCCGCGACGAAAGCTGCTATTGACGAAAGCTTAGATCCTAATCGATTCATAAAACTTGCAGCGTGTTAATTATAAGCCACCGGGGTGCGGATGAATGCGCCCGCGCTGCCGAACGAGCCGCCTCGCCGCGAGCATGCGCTCCCGATCTCGATTGTCGATGTGAGAACTATCGTATCATCGGCGATTTTTCATATCGACAACCCTTTATTTGACTGTTTCCTTTACAATTATCACAGCTGCCTTTCAATACAATCTACATCTTAAAATGCCTGGGTGAACCTCGCGAAACTTTTTATGCGCACAACAACAATCATCTTCAATAATTTTACAAACATTAAAATACAACAGGAAATATGGAATTAATGTCCGGGAGTTTGTCAACTGTTCATAGCAATTATTGCATTCGTTAATTAAAGTAAACAATGTGAATAGGGGTAATTGTTGCGCTGTAATGGCAAGGTAAGTTGCAACCGAAGCGCGAGTAGACTATGACATTGCAGACACTTGCCTGTACTCAGTTAATTTGCTGAATTAGTTCTGTGGAGTGGTGTGTAATTAGGACACGTGAGACACTTTGTGTTTGCTCAGGACTCGTGAACGGGCGATTTCAAAACCACTCGACCGTTTACAGCGCGCACTGTATTATTTTACGCCGTTTGAACATTCATATTTCTTACCAAAAGTGCAGGTTTCTGTATTTTTATTTTATTATACTCTGAACGTTTTTCTGCTGGTTAAGATTAGTGTTATTATACTAATTTTTTGCAATGATTCAGCGGTTAGATGTTAGACTAGATATTGTCGCGTTCTGGGAATCAATTATCTGCAAATAAATATTACACCGAGGCACACGAAGACTGAGTAGAGTTACATTATAATTTTCCAGTATAAAGGCTTTACACGAGAAGCGACGTACGTCAAGACACGGGAATAAGCGGGTCGTTATAATGACATTACACAAGATAGTCAAATGTTCAAGAATACCATAAACGTACAGACGTATTGAGGCTAGGGTATATTACGAGAACAGAGAAGTGTAGTGTCAATCAATTTTCGCCGCTGGTGATTTCATAACGTCACGTGTCGGGTTCCCACGGAAGCCCGGCTACAACCCGCCCAGGGCCGTCATGTCCAACCACTTAAGTATTTAACATAGGTACATAGCCTTAGCTTAAAAGTTATTATCTAGCCTAAACAATTTCTAAGCTGACGGCATGGAAATGGGCACGCATAAATAACGTTTCATGGCCGAGTTTGAGTATTAAATTGTTGGTTGCGATGCGAGCGGAGTGACGAATAAATTGCCCATACACTGTCTAGTTTGCTGCCTCTTACAGATTAACTTGAGCTCATGGGTTTATGTGATGCTACAAATTGCGCGTTTGAGTTATGTGCGAAACTGTTAATTGTTCAAATAGTCCACAATTTAGATATTGCAGAGTTGTAAAAGTTCTCTTTTTTGTAGAATACAATAAACTTGAATACCGGATGCGTTTGTTACAGTTAATTTAGAAAATCAAACAGCCACAGAAATCATAGACTGAGTAATTTCATATTAAACCGGTCATTTTGTTTTGTCGTACGTAAATTTGTTGGTAGCTAATGATACCTACTCAAGATGATTGTCCGCGGATCGCCGCAGCCCGTAATGAAGCCGTATTTAGGCTTTGGTCCTATAATCAAAATTGAATTATCCCACTTGACATTCTTGCTTCAGAAACCATGCTTTTTCTTTTTCCGCTCCAATTCTCTTGGACAATTTAATTTTTAATGGCCGGTGTTGTCAATAGAATGGTATTTTCGTAGATTGCGAGACCTATGATTTAATCTAGGTTAATCACTAAAAGTGTGTTTGTAGACAGCGTTACTGAGTACCTATTACTTATATCTAACACATAAAATGCCACAATTACTAGTATAATAACCCTGTACAAACTACCTAATGCCAACAAAAAATGTAAAATCCGTGACGTTCTTCTTAATTAGCTAAGTATTCTTCAGGAAACGCAAAGTAATCTAATGAACAATGATCAGATTATCATACCATTGTTAGTTTTAACTACGTAAAGTTTGAATAAATAACGTTAACTCATGATAGGTACCTAGGAAATACCTACTCATCTACCTATTGTTTAATGTCATAGACCTAACCTTATCGAAGTGGAAATATTCACTTCAGTAGGTTCTTTTGTTCCAAAATGATCACCTAATTGCTTCCGAAGGAGCAAGCGCGAACTGATTCAAGTTTTATAGAAAAAGTCGATCAATCACCGAATCAAGGCGTCGTTAACACGCGTTGCATTATGTTCAATAAATCAGGCCATCCAGACCCACTCCACCGCTAAAGATTTTGATCTATTAACTGGATGACAGTGCATTACTGGGCTGCGGGTAACTTTAGCGCCAGCCAATATAAAGAACCACTTCTGAATACTTTTAATACAAATTTAATTAACTAGATTCAGAGCCTTTATGTCTCGTTTAAAAAGATATTTGTAGACGCACCGTGTAATGACTTAAAGCGTCCATATACGACTCCTGTGTGGAAATTTATTAACAGACGTTTTGAGTGTGCATTGTCCCTTTGTGGTTCTCATTTCCTTAAGCGTACCGCTGATGATTAATTGATCATCTTTGTTTTGCAACATGAGTCCTTTTAAAAGGAAAACAACAAAAACTTGAAGGGATTATTCGACACCTTGTTCGTGCATTGTGAATGTGTTTATGTAGTTTCTCTCGCGTTTATGGTGAAGTGTTAAACTTTCAGTTGATTCGTCCGATCATAGTTATGACGCTTATTATCATAACGAACACGACGTTTAGTATTTATGAAGCCATTGAAAGATGGTCTGGTTAATTTATTGGTTTATTTTTATTTATAGGTACCAACACCTACATGCTATTATTGATAAACACTTGGTTTAGTATATTTACAATAATGAGTAAATAAATATTATATTCAGTAGGTTTTTATTCGTTTACCGTTTAAAGTAATTCCTCAAGTGGAGGTGGGTATGCGAGAATTTTTATGAAAATGGGAAAGAAGAATATTGATATGAATACCTAATAGTAGAAGTAAAGCGAGTCTGGTTGTACCATAGGTCGTGCGTATGCGCCGGGAGCGCGCTTGAGTTTCACGCAAATAATACACATTTAGCAACAGTTTCAGTGGCTCACACGATCCGCCTCTGCCTAGGCAATGCCGAGTAATTGGCTCCGGTCATGCGATTACGTTTCTAGCCGATTTAATTATCGCGAAATGATCAGTGTGCCGGCCTCCCGCAATTTAGCTATCAATCAAGAGGAGAACGGTTATTGGCGTTCTGAGCCGGCCGAGTGCCAATATGGGTTTTCAATAGTTACAGCAAAACTGTAGTGAAAGGTACTGTTGTATTTCATGCACGTACAACGTAATGTTTGACGTTCCGGCGTCGCCTGCAAGCAATGAACGTATCCGCTTCAAGCAATTATGTCTAACGTTTAACGGTTTTCATTATGCCGATATTTTCCTTAAACTCTTTCCACACATGAAGTATCATTTTTGGAGAGTTTTCATCCAAACGTTTTTGCTACCAAGAAACTATTAACCGAAAGTTTGAAGGCAAATTGTGGAGAGAGCTTTACACTCCTTGGAATTAAAGATGCCGATATTATTTTTAAAAGTAACCTAATGATTTAAAATCTACGGATTTATAATGAAGTGGCTTTTGTTTTTTTTTATCTAAGTAGATAGTAAACAAATAACAAAAGTTTACATCTATACTAATATTATAAAGCTGAAGAGTTTGTTTGTTTGTTTGTTTGAACGCGCTAATCTCAGGAACTACTGGTCCGATTTGAAAAATTCTTTCAGTGTTAGATAGCCCATTTATCGAGGAAGGCTTTAGGCTATATAACATCATGCTGCAACTATTAGGAGCGCAGAAATAATGGAAAATGTGGAAAAAACGGGAAAAATTATTCATCCTTGAGGGCTTTCGCTGCGTGCGCTGCGAAAACGGTTCAAGATACCAAAAGTATATGTACGAAAGAATTATTCCTCTTGAAATGAGCTAAAAAAATGTCCGCGGCAGTATATATCTATCTTTTAAAATTAACTCTCTAGAACCGTTTTTATGGTAATCTTTGGTGGAAATGAATGTATTATTTGTTAAGAGTTGTATCAACGTAATAATATTATTCTTTATCCAAATAAATAGTAAATAATGTTGTTGTTTAAAAGTATTTAATCTATACTAATATTATAAAGCTGAAGAGTTTGTTTGTTTGAACGCGCTAATCTCAAGAACTACTGCTCCGATTTGATAAATTCTTTCAGTATTGGATAGCTCATTTGTCGAGGAAGGCTATGGGTTTCTTATTATCCGGGTGCGTCGAGTAGTCTTCTATCTTCTCCTTCTATCTTCTCCTTCTTCTATATAAATAAAACTCAAAGTCCTGACTGATTCACTGACTCAACATCGCACGGCCCAAACCCGTGAACCTATAAAGCTGATTTTTAGGGTTCCGTAGCCGAATGGCAAAAAACGGAACCCTTATAGATTCGTCATGTCTGTCTGTCTGTCTGTCTGTCTATCTGTCTGTCTGTCTGTCCGTATGTCACAGCCACTTTATTCCGAAACTATTAAGACTACACCATTCAAACTCGGTAGGTAGATGTATTATGTGAACCGCTTTACGATTTTTATACAAAATTAAAAAAATAATGATATTAGAAGGGGGCTCCCCATACATGGAACTGAAACAAAAAAAAATTTTTTTCATCTAACCTATACTTGTGGGGTGTCTATAGATAGGTCTTTAAAAATTATATTGAGGTTTCTAAAACCATTTTTTCTCAAACTCAATCATTTCAAAGTTAGACACTTTCAAAGTGCAAAAATGTGTGTCCCCCCCCTGCCATTTCTAAACTACCAAAGTGAAATATCTAAAAAAAAATATATGTTATAGACCTTAACAAAAACTATCAACCAAAATTGGTTTGAACAAGATACAGTCAGTGGTTTTTGAGATATAGCACTTTTTCAGTAACTGCAAATTATAACTTTGTTATTCATATATTTGTATGAAAAACAAAGTTATTTTTTGTTGTCGAGAAATGTTCGTGTTTTGACTAATTGTAGGCAATAGGAACGTTTATTTTTCATAGGTAATGGAACGGAACCCTTCGTGCGCGAGTCCGACTCGCACTTGGCCGGTTTTTTTCACAGAGATTCATCTTATCTCTGACGCGTGTTAAGAAAGGATTTTTTGAAATTTTGTGTCCTAAGGGGTTGAAATAGGGGTTGAAACTTTGTATGGTGAATGATTATTAATTACAAATTTCGACATGAAACTTGGTGAAGTTATTCCTTGAAATAAATAAGTAAACACGTATTTCACGACTTTTTGAAATTCGTGTCCTAAGGGGTTGAAATAGGGGTTGAATCTTTGTATGGGGAATGAATATATAATCTAATTACGAATTTCGACATGAAACTTCGTGAAGTTACTCCTTGAAATAAATAAGTAAACACGTGTTTCACCATTTTTTTGAAATTCCACCCCTAAGGGGGTAAATAGGGGTTTGATAATTTGTATAGAAAGGCTTATGATTTTTGAAGAAATTCGCATCGCATTTTACGAAAATGTACTCCTAGGGGAGTAAAACGGGGGTTGGTAGTTTGTATGAAAGTCCAATGTTTTTGATGTGTTTACCTGATGCAGAACCGCAACAGACGAGCTCAACTATAAGAGATACAAGAATGGTGCCATTGTAAAAATTTATCCACGTGATGAAATTTTTCTGCTGAGATATTTAATTTGAAGATCTAGAACACCTTATGTGGAACTTCAAGAGCCCAGCTATACCTACTATAACACGTGTAGGAATGATGTCTTAGTCTTAGCAAAAGTTGTTTAGTCTGGTGGTTTGACTTACAAAAATGAAAGTTCTGAATCGCCTCGCATATTCAGTCGCTACCGGGCTCTTAGAATACGACATCAGATGCTTCAGATCTTTGATTTTGACGACCCCGTTGTCGCTGGCATAAGCGACATGATCCGCGTACGAAGTCGCGGGCAGAAGCTAGTTTTAATAATAAAATGCAGGGGTAATCGTTCGGTTTTGTCAACATTTCATCAAAGTCGTCTCAAAAGACTTCAGCGGGTTGGCTTCCGCTTCATGTTCGTCTTCCAAAAGTCCGGTAGTTAGGTACTTTATTGTCCCGTGCTCTGGTAGACTTAAAATGCATAACGCTGTAGAAAAATTAAGAACAGGATCAGCAAATTTTTATTGTTTTCTTTTAGGCGTTTCGCTTAATTTCCTAATTGTGAATAGCTAAAATAGATACATTGATTAAAATGAGTCTAAATTGAAACTGAATCAAGAATTCGAATGAATTTTTGTCACAATAGACAAAAATAATTTATTTTGCGGAATAGCAGGTTTTTTTACGACATGGTATAAAATTAATTACACGCCACATTGGAGGGTCATTTCTAATTAAAACAAATCCTAACATATTCGAGCACCTTAACGTTATTACTGTACTACTGTTGGCAAACTTGCTTTTCTTCTACATACTTCGTGTACGTAAAGGGTTTAATTTACCATTACCATTTTAATAAACTTATGAATATTATCGCAACGTTCTAAATCTATGTTGAAATAATTACACAAAATGTGGCGTTCGCTTTTTACAGTTTTCTATCACGCCACGCTTACTTAATTACCTATACTTACCAACTCTCTATGGCCGATACCTACAACATATGAAAATAAACAATTTTCTACATAAATTCATATCGTGGTCGCAGTATTGAAATGAGTTTCACCTATTAAGGCAATGTGTCGCGGACCTCGTGTAAACTCGAAATTGTGTTTTTGTCAAAGCTCGCCATTTTGGTCGGTAAGCTTTAGTCTTATCAAGACATAAAGAGACTTATGAATTCATCTTGAATGGCGTTGACAAAAATGTGAATATAAATAATGTGTTGAATAATTCAGCGTGTTATCGGTATGGAGGAGCGGTGTGCGCGTAAAAAGCGAGCGGTCCGCGCGCTGCCCGCCGGAATGCCGCTGCGCTGTTTTTACGTAATTGTCCTGATGCACGCACTCATCCATTATCTAACTGACTTAGGCACCCAAGAATACGTTAGTTTTTACACACTCCCTCTAATCATAAGCCACTCCATAAGTCGAAGCCACGATGGTAGAATTTAAGTTTCATAAACACGTCAAGTTTCAGACCTCATAGAATTTTCATTCTTTCTTACAGAAAAAAAAACAATATTATGGCATTGCTTTGAATTTATAAAACGGTAATCATAAATAAATTGATTGAACAAGTTCCATTCAACTATTTTCACATCATTTTTACATTTGGAGGTTTATTTTCCAGAGCATCATTATGTGTATCCCACGTGTTTAACCCAAATAAAAACAAAGCCCGAGATAAATAATAATTAAAAATTCACGTCTCGTCACATGCAGGCTTCATTTAGCCGATGTCAATGATTCTGTAATTATTAATACTAATTTAAAGCTTTCATTGTTATTCTTACCGCCGTGCTCGATTATCAATTTTTTGTGGGGACGCACGTCCACTGTCCTTTTAAATGTGAAAATACAAATGTTGATGTGCAGTTTTTAGGCGTATTTTGAAGTTTATTACTGTTCCGATAAGGGCTAAAAAGTTGAACTACGGTTTGTATCGCAAGAATTGATCGCGACAAGTAACTTGCGTTTACTCACGTTTAGCACTCAATGAAATTGCATCAATCGGTATCGTGTCGCTATTACTGGTATTTTTATTTGAGCCTCTAATTTGATTTTGATTTTTCTTTTATTTCCTTTACCGAGCAGCAGGTGACAGTTTGTCCAATGCGTTTTTATCAACTTTGGTTATAAATACCTTCCCAACTGTGATTGAATGAAAAGCATCTAAAAATAGAAATGACAGACGACACGCATAGGAACCTCTTAAACTGCTTTTTATTTGAATATTGAATACTAAATTGAACTTTATTCTGCACTGTAAATAAATATTGATTTATAAACCCTCGTTATAATTTTATAGGAGTTATCTGGTAGTCTTTACCAACTGTTCATTTGTTTGTTTCAGGTACCCTGCGGCCGCCGGGTCTGATCGGTGGTAGCAAGCCCAAGGTAGCGACGCCCGCAGTAGTCTCCAAGATAGAACAGTACAAAAGAGAAAACCCTACCATCTTCGCCTGGGAGATTCGAGAACGACTTATATCTGAAGGTAAATAGAAGTCATATTCATTATAAAAATAAGGTAAAATATTTTTAAAGTTTTACTCGACGTCAGTGCACCTTGTGCGAACAAAATCGAGCCCTTTTTCTGGTTCTGCTCAAATTGTGTAAAATAAATATCGAACATTCTTGGACCACTCTATAACCATAAAATTTTCTGCATCTTTAAATACACCAATTACGAACGGGAAATGGCAACAGTATCGAACCATGGACCGGTAAAATGTCTTAACTGGGTTGCGCATTTTTATAATATTCAATACGTTAATTGAATACTAGATCCTTATTTGCTTTGGTGCAGGAAGCTTTTAACACGAGGCCTTAAAAATATTTAATTATTAATTAAAGTCGCAATTGTACTTTAATTTACCAAACTCATTTAGTCCTTTATAAGTGAGGTAAATAAAATCGAAATGAGAACTTATAGATTATATATTTTTTTTATCCGTATCCATAACTCATCCATTACTAAGTAGCTACTGCAGCTCACCGAGGACCTGTCTAAGTTTCGCATATCTACTAGTAACGTTCTTAGTCGCTAATTCCTTCATTTGAAATCGATGTTTTCATTATGGATATTGTAAACTTTTTTGTTCTTCATAATAACTCTTTTTAACTCTACCTTACTAATGAGGAATTTTGTATCATAGTCATTTGATGATAACCGTGATCTAGGATCTTGGAAACCAACAAACAATTATGGTCATCATCGGTACGCCATAGAGGTTGACTATGCGTGTGCCGTGAACGCTGTGGGCTATCACGACGTGAACCGACGTAACTGTGCTCACCCGACGCGCACCCGCTAACCTGACGCAGTACTTACGAGTATATGTTGTATCATCATCTGCTCCCAATTTGTTAAATATATAATTTTTTGCTTCCATTTCTCTCAGTCACTCGTCATACTGATATTCACTTCCTTTTTACTCATATCATCTCTCACCGATCTATCCAATTTTTCTTTGGTCTTCTTCTCCCATCTCCCATCTTCATACTTAACATACTTTTTGTTAAAAGTGATCAACTCCCTATTTGTTTCAGAGTATAATATTTGGGTAATTCTCACGAAATCCCGAATTTTAGTCAATACAAACTATGTATGTTATAATTTTGATATGAATTTGTATATATTTTTTATGGAGTAGGTAGTATTGATGTTACTA
>NWSH02000050.1:7693897-7705833 GCA_002382865.2 Heliothis virescens | reverse complement strand
GACGAATATGGGACCGGTCAGACTTTGACTAAAACCCACCGTGTCCCTTCTGGAGCCCTTTGTGTGCCAAAGCAGCGGTAACTCTTTCGGACAATCCCGCAGCCCCGACAGGCTCTGGCCCTAATGGGCCCTGCTGGGGTTTGTTGACCTATTTGAGGAACGCGTGGAACAACGCGCGCCGCCGACACGGGTGTGTCTCCTCAGTATCGTCTCCTAGGAGACGGAAGAACGATGTGCCACCAGAAAACTCACCGCCCACAGACCCACGCCTACGGTGCCCGGGAGCGTCTCTCGACACCCGGGGACCGTGTTTACCACCAGGTCCATAGCGGCGGCTGGGATGAGCGGCGCGAATTCGCAGTCGCTCCGCCGCTTGCTTCTCTAGCATAAATGCTCCGCAGAAGGAGGCGACGGCATCCCATTCCCTCTCGCCCCTCACCATGGCTTGAACCACGGCTGGGCGCGAGAGTTTGCCGCCGCCAATTGCCGCCACGGGGACAGGGGGGTACCTCCCGAAGCAATCGTGCCTGGTGAGGACCCGTCATGCCGAAAGTGAGGGCCAAGTACATATACCCTTCAGCACATTTGCTAATCCGGCCGGATCCGGCCGGATCCGGTCGGATTCACGCCAATCCGGCCGGATCCGGCCGGAATTGAAAATGATACCGGATTGCAATCCCTATACACTATATATATTTTATGCATACTTTTATTAAAGAAGCATCAACAATTAGAAGCTTATCAAATGATTGTTACACATCAACACCTATTATGCAACGCAATTAATGTATCGCAAGTGGCTTCGTAAAGTGCGCACGTATAAACGTTGTTAATTCGATAATTAATCGCTTTCCGTCGTATAATGATAGAACAAGAAAAAACTACATTGCTTTTAATTGTGCCGTTACTGACAGCCTCTGCGTACATGTATAAGATGCTCTTTATGTTGTAGACATCTAACCTTTTAATAGAAGCGGACCCTATTGTGACTAATCATGATTAAACGACTTTAGACAAATTGCATGGCCGTGACTAAGCATGTAGGATCCGGGCCCGATCCCAAATCATTAAAAGAACAATTATAGATATCGCATTCCCACCTGCAACCTGTTGGTGGATAATGATCTGGCTCTAAACAAATAGTAGAACTATGACCACTGACCGACGCTTATTGTCTGGGAAGCCTACAGTAAAAACGCGCTTCGTATTAGCAAACATGTTTCATCTCATTACAAATGATACCTATTCGTTAAATGCAATCAACTGCTGAAAAGTGAACGATTTCGCACCACGAACCGATTGTCGAAATAACATGTTATCAGATCATTGACAGTAAGTAACGCGTCTGAAGATACTTTTTTTGTAACAAAATTATCGACTTATCCAAATTGAAAACACGCCCGTAGAACGCTGTCGATCGAAACTATCGATAGGCTACGTGCTTGTTACTAGACAAAAACCAATTTAACTGTTCTGTTAAAGATCATTGAAGTTTTTTGTCATTTAAAAGAATAGAAAACGTAGTAGATTAAGTAGCGGAGACGCGTCGCTGAGCTCCCACAAAACGTTAAGAGATTTTCAACGGTTTGTTTTATTTCTGAAAAACGGCTCCCATTATAATTAGAGATCTTAACTGGTAAGTGATGACTAGTCACCATTATAGTGTTCTCAGCCACATCAAGCGTTTGACGTCCAGCGGCACAGAAGGCGTTCTATGGAGCCTTCGTCTCAGCGCACCGATTACGAGCCAAACAAATTGTGTAGAGGGCACCTTTTTATACTTTTCGACGTGCTAACAATGAACGAAGCCGCGCAACTGATCATTACCATTATACTATATAAGGCTTTGTGTTTTGAGTAAATTATAACAGGTACGTTTTGTGTTTTATTTGATACGTCAAGCGGTGGTTGCGCCGAAGCGCGCCGGACCGCCTCACAATAGCGCTTCATTATCAACGGTGACCGCCTTTAAATCCATCTTTATAAATCGCGATAGTCTCAAGTCGTTATTAAAATAATTGTTATTCATGTCTGTGAGGTCCATCAAATCGTTTCCTTATAACAAACAATTGTTAAGGTGTTATATTTTTAAACGCGATGGCGTAATTTTGTATAGCGAGTCGTGTCTAGAAAATGTCTCTTTATCCGCTCACGTGAGCAGCAATCATTAAGCAATTAGGTTAAATTACGGTTCCTGGATATAATTGCTCTAACTTAGTACGTACCTAAAGTATATTTTAATGACAGGCTTGCAATAAATGGATCTATTCTACGTAAATGCGGACAAATAGCCTTTGAACATTGGTAGGTACGATAAAGTGCGAGTAATAGTTACTAGTCTGAACAAGCAGTTGTTGTTCTTATTAGCTATGAAAATTGTTCGGTTATTAGCCCTAGTAAGTTGTTATGTCGATTGCAATGTACACATACAAGTATGGGTCATAGGTAAATACTCAGATATATGACAACAAAATAATTGTTTTAGCTTCTTGAACCATTAGGTATGCTGTAAGTTAACTGACGGTGGAACTCTTCCTTATTCTGACGTTTATGTCTTGTTCAGTTCACAGGTCACCACTGCCTGTAATTAGCAAGCCTTTTAAATGGAATTGTTAAAATAATTAAAGGCAGAGACCAATTAATGAATAGAAACATTGGCTAGTTTATGTTATTATGTTTCGATAATTTTCAGTCATGCTAATTCTGTGTTTATGATTCAATTTCAAACACATTTTCATTTTAACATGAGATTTTTACGTTTTAACATGTTAGTTTAGTACTTTTAACAATTTCTACAATAGGTTATGCTGGTTAGTGTGTCAGGATAAATCTATGCAATTTTGGTTTGAATTCAAGCATTTAGGTACTGTAGGTAACTACACATTATATAAAACTACACATTAATAAACAGATTATATGCAAGTGACATGTATGTATAGGGTAAATTACCTAATACGCCTAAATAAATAACTATCCACGAGTATAATAAAACCAAATACATTGAAATTACCTAAATATATACAAACAATAATATTCACAACCTAAGTACATTATAGAACCGACAAATTGCATGAACAACATAAAAGAGCAATCAAAAGCGAGTTATTTAAAACATCACAGTTGAGTGGGTCCGCGGTCGGTAGCTCAACAACGAATCCTACGACAATTACTGGCCGACAGGCTATGATTAAATTATGGCACTTACTCCGAGTGTTTCCTGAAAATTACATGGGATGGCTCTCCAAGGCTGCATCGGCACGCGATCTCGGTGCACGCAGTTAGCGCGCACACATTTAGTTTACGTTACGACACGTTCAGGGACTGATGGCTGCTTTGGTTGCCAGCATTCATGACTGCATCCTGAGTAACAATGAAATTTTTCGATATAAATATAACAGCATATAATTATAGTCGCATTTTTCGAGTAGATATATCTGACCAAAGCGTATCGTGGCACAGGTTGACCAAGTCAGATAGACTCGCTCTATCATTCGCATGAATCGCATTTAGTTAGAATGGAAGTCAACCTCAAAAATTTTGGGTTAGATGTGAAAGAATCTGATTTTAAATGAATTAACTTAATTAAATATAATACATTGTTTTAAAGATTTGTTTTGGGTAAGTATAAAGGCACTATTATTAGGACTTAACTATCGGCCTTGGTTATAATAAACCATTGAATTTTTTTTTATAATTGAGAGCGGTAACTCGTGCAAAATATTTTATGTAACATAAGCTGATTGTGCCACTTAGTGCTCTAAGTGCTGGTCATTTTAAAACGCGACCAATGACGCATCGGTTTTAACGCGCGCCCATAATTTCATGCCATGCACATTTGTACTGCATTCTAAGAGACATCGAGTTTAAAAACTGCACTACATAATTGCTATATTCGTGCTTAAAGCGAAATGTTTCTAGCAAGGTAGACATTAACTCTAAATACAGCTCACTGAGTTTAACCATCGCTACATTACCTGAGGAACAACATTCACTGGCGCGCGCTGTTGTAATAATGTTTTCTTTTAAAATATTTAACCAAAACATAAAGTATGAAGGCGAGTGATTTTAAGAAAATTCAAATAACTTAATTTTAAAAGATACCTCGCTACTTCAATACTTGCTACAAAGCGTAGTAGTAGAGTAAGCTACATTTCGTAGCACTACAATCAACCATTTATATTTTTACAAAAGTCTAAAAGTATATTGTTCTTTGTTCTCAGGTGTATGCACGAATGCGACAGCTCCCAGTGTATCATCCATCAACAGGATACTTCGGAACAGGGCTGCGGAGCGAGCAGCGGCTGAGTTTGCTCGAGCCGCGGGCTACGGCCTGTATGCTGCTCCTCCGCCGTACGGCGCCTTCCCTTGGGGCGGCGGCGGCGGAGTGTGGCCCCCCGGCTCTCTGCCCCTACCTCCCGGGGTACCTGGCCCTCCGACAGGAGTACCACATCCTGACGTTAACCAAGGGTTCCTTACCTCCGGACGAGGCCTAATAGGTAAGAATTATATTATTGAATAGTACCTAAGCTTAGTCACTCTGTTGAAAAAATATGCATAAAATGCCGTGAAACTTTTTACCCTAAATTCCTACTTATTCGTGACCGTTTTTGCTGATACAGATGTAGACGGCGACGACTCCGGCTCTTTGGACGGGGAACAACCGAAATTCAGACGGAATCGCACTACGTTCAGCCAAGACCAGCTCGAAGAACTGGAGAAGGAATTTGAGAAATCCCACTATCCATGTGTTTCTACCCGAGAACGGCTGGCGTCCAAAACGTCATTATCAGAAGCGCGAGTTCAGGTAACGAACTCTAATTTACTTGACCTTATGCATATTTACATAAATTCATGCCAATTGGAGAAAGATGTCAAATCAAACTTGCCACTTTTTGTTACATTTGCATTCATTTGAATATTGAATTTGTTAACAAAGTGAATACAGAATACTAATCATTTTTATTTACCGTTACTGACAGGTTTGGTTTTCCAACAGACGAGCCAAGTGGAGACGCCACCAGCGCATGAACCTTCTGAAGCGCGGTGGCGGCTCGCCCCCGCACCGCCTCCCCCACTCCCCCTCCCGCTCCCGCTCGCGCTCGCGTTCCCTCTCCCCCGCGCGCGTGTCCTACCACACCCCGCAAATGGGCGGCGAGAATAGCGCCTTCAAGGCCCTCTCGCATCAGGACACCAACGCCTTGAAGGCCTTCGCACATCAACAGTTCGATGCGAACGCACTGAAAGCGCTATCGCAGCAGACGAACTTTGACGGAAGTGCTTTTAAGCCGCACCCGGCATTAGACAACAGTGCCTTCAAATCACTCGTCCCACATTCAGCAGCTGCAGCGCTTTTAGCGGCACAATCTATACAATTAGCTAGAGGATATGAATCACACTCAGACTCTGACGAGGAGATAAATGTTCACGACGAGAGTGACAACGAGGAGCGGCTGGCGCGCAAGTCGCGGTCGGCGAGCCCGTGCCGGCCGCGCGCCACGTCCAACGACCTGCCTCTGCAGCTCACGAAACACGATCGTTGATACAGTCATTATAATTAATTTATTTACATTTTACCTACATAAAGTATTACAATTATCATTCCTATCGAATGTCCATGTTCCGAATAATTATGTAAATTAAGATTCTAGAGTGCTAATACTCCAGTTAGTTTGTAAATTAATGTAAATACCTATGTAGATATTGGAGTTGTTAATTAGTGTAAAGAAGACGAGAATGATTAATCTTAATGATGCACAAACTATCGCGTTTAGAGAGAGTAGTATAAAATTAGTTGGTGGATTGTTGACATGTTTTGATCTGGGGACACAAGGCAAATAAATTATTATAAACGGATTCAATGGATTATCAATGTAATGGTAAAGGTGTATAGTTGTAAATAAATGAGACGTGCTCGACTGAAGTTGCTCAGTGGACCCTAGAGTAACAATTTATAAATAGTAATAGACAAGGATGCTAACTGGCTTGTATTAAGTTGTGATACTTCGAGGGAGTATACCAAAGTATTATTAACAATGGGGAAAAATACGGTTTCAGGAGAAAAAAGTTCCTAACGCTTTTCATATCTACAGAAAAAATCAAGTTTAGACATATTTACACCAATTAGATGATTTGTAAAATAATTGTTAGACAATGAATTAGATCACTGAAGTTTATAATTTTGGCACTTTTTTATAGAATTTGTTAATACGGCCCAATGCTTAGCGCATCAACGGCCCAAATTTGCCCTTAAGTAGTTATTTTTGTAAATATTGTTACAAACGTGAGCGTTGTATAGGTACTATTTATTGCTTAAAAGAAAATTAATTATTGTAAAATATAGGAGACAGTTTACATACGTACCTAAATATTACAAAAATATGAAAATAAATAATTTAAAAAATCTAATGTCTTTCCTTTTTATCCTAAACAAAATCCTAAACAATCACAAAGATATTCATTGAGGTTTCTATGTATATCCCAACCACCACTAATAATTTACCATAAGTCAAAGAGAACATTATGAGAAAAAAATATTTGTATGCCCTCACAATTTCCACTAGTTTGTTCGAGTAAAGTAAGTATAAGTAAATATTTTCCCACAACATGATGAATTTGGTGAAAAAAGACTACCTACCTACTTACGAATCAAACAATCATAAAATATGAAACCTTAACAAAAGGGTATAAAAACTAAGGTATCTTTAAAAAACTCGAATCAAATCCGGCAATCCTTCAGTAATTATCTCCAAGGAGGATAGAGTCGTAATTCTTAGCCCTTTGTCCGCATTGCGACAATTATCCTTTTTGTTACTAAACCGATTCACTCCTTCCCGGATATCGGCAATCAGCCCGTGAAAGCTGATCGAAATCGGCAGAAAAACCTGGCCGGCGTCACAATGGTAGTCTGTCATTAGGTTCCTACTTACAAGCATTGACCTAACCATACTTGGATTCAGTTTTGATAGTTTTACAGAAATCCGCACTTGACTTTTCTACTTTTATTGAAAAAATAAATCTCTATTATATATTTCAGTAATTTTGCCTGAGGATATGAAATATTAAAAGCGTACTTCTAATTTTGTGCTTGTGGGTAAGCCTCACTTCACAGACTTATGTTGAGAGGAAAATCATATACTGACTTAAAACATTTTATCTAACCACTTGATATCTGAGTATACAAAGAAAAGCTCAGAGATAGTTAGTCAATGGAAATGGAGTCAATAAGCAGGAGCATGGTGAAATGATGACGAAGGTATCACATTAACTTTCTAACAGAAAGGAATATAATAAGTAAGTATAAAAGCCTAGCAAACTTCGCGTCAGAGTTAAGTGACTTCATTTTATTAGGCATAAAGTGCCTACTTGACCTAATCATAAGCGGGACAGTAGACGCAAATGGAGAAATAATATCCTATATTTATACTATATATTGTAGTTTGCGAGTAAATGTGCATATTATGTAGATGTAGTATCATTAACAAATTGGCGATGGCGCAGAAAGTTTATGGCGTAGCTAGAGAACGCGAGCAGCCGTATTCTGGAACTGCTCTGCTTTCTAGACGTTTGGAGTAAATAGTCGTGATATTCTTATTTGGATTTGTTTTGTAGGATATTGAAACTCATCATCAACTCATCTTAAAATATATATTCTATCTATTTATATAAGTAAGTACATATATAAATACCTAACTGGTATAATGTTGAGACACGACCTTTTCTAATATTTCAGATGACTTTCGCCACTGCTGAAAATAAATAGATATAGGTAGACCTAAGAACGGCAAAGACATGCACTGATTACTAAATAGTGACATACCTTTGACATACCTGTTATGTTATCTATTTATATTGGTGCAACTTCAAATAGAAACATCAAGAATGCCGAAAGAGGCTTTTACACTTTTGTAGAAAGCAATACAAAAGTTTACCATGAAACAGTTGTCAAACAAATCAAAATAGCATATTTATGTGTATCGTAAAAACCACGCGTACACGGAATAAAGTCGTAACGTTTGTTCGGAATAGTGAGGTGCTTCGATAAAGTTGTAGCGCGTGATAGCCGCGGAGTGAGGATGCATGTACGCGCGCCGACCCAATAACAATAAATTTTGTGCGTCGTTTGAAGCGCCGAGTGGACAAGGTGCGTTATTAAAAACTATGCACTGAAAATTGGTAGGTATACTTTTGGTCCACAAAAGTAGAATTACATCATGTTTCGTATTATGGTTTATTTGGTACCCAAAATTAAACCATGTCGTAGTAAAAAATAATTAATTATGATAAACATAGACGCACACTGAACGACATAGATTATTTTTGGGTATGCAGTAATTTTATTTTTGGATAGTCTATAGTGTTCCTGAATGGAAAAAATACTATTATTAACATGTTAAAAAAAATAATATAGGTACTACTATATAAGAATAAAAATTGTTTGAAAACAAGAGTGAAAGAAATACTCTGATACAAGTCGCCGTATATTTTACAAATGCGCGTCCCATGCGCCTTGCTGCTGTCACACGGGGCACAGATTAAGAGCGCGGTGTGAACCGCTCCACTATCTCCACAATACTTTAACACGTAAAAAGTGCTAATACAGCGATATCAACCGGATTATAAGAGCACATATTTAATGTATTTTACAACTATTTCATTATTCTATCCATTTCGTAGCTCCGTATTAATACTAGAAGCTGGCTTATCCAAGTTACGATGTAGACATTTCTAAAGTAGCAGAATTTTATTTTAGGAAATGGTTAAGAGTCTTTGAGATTTATACTGTCAAGTAAAAATATTTCATCTTTCTATTTAAAATATATGTACTCGTAATACCTGGCTAATAGGTGTAAGATCAGTAAAAATATGATATTACGTACGTATTGACGACGATCTTCTGCCTGACATCACAAAACACGTTATCGTCAAGCGTATTAGGAGCCAACTACACAATTATCATCATTATCTCCCCATTGGACTTCTAATACATAATTAATTAGAAGTGATTTGTATGTATCTGTTTGGAAGTGATGGATTTGAATAAATTAATAACATTATTTTAATCATGAGTTATCCAAATAATTTGATAGTTTTATGATTGTGAGTGGTAAGAAATTTATTTTATGGTTATTGGCCCACGACTTCCATGACGTTCTTTACCTACCTAGTTTAAATGAGATTGGTTCCATCTATAGGAATTTGTTAATCCGATCCGCTTAAACAGATTACTTTATCATTATTTTTATTTCTCGCAATCAAGATAAACCGAAAAAATAAACCCATTCAATATAATCGTGTTAACTTACAAAAACAACGTTTATCCGTGTTAATTTTCTTCACACATTTCTTAACAAAACACCAGAGGATATGACATCATTCGCACATAAAATTCCCATATTATTTTTATGCAAATTGACTGAGCAATCATAACATAAATTCTTTAATATACCCACTCGGGACGGAGCCACATTGGAGGCAATAATGTCCTTCCATAAGCAGCGTTAAGGATTTTGGGTTGACACACAAAATTAGTTCTGCACTCAACTGCAGAAGCATATCGGTTCATCTCGCTGAATAAAATCTTATAAGGAATTTTATCGCAAAATCTGCAATGAATGAAGGCTGATTAATAGCTTCGGGTGTAATGCGAAGCAATTTGGTTTTCCGCTTTAAACTAGAGAGTAACTATAAGATTATATCTTCTACTACGCCACGGAAGCTAATTCTGGTAACGTAAACTAAAGATGTACATATTTTATGTCTGAAAATGGGTTGTTTTCTATAACTCTACTATTAGCTAAATTAATATAGATTTTAATTAAAATTCCCCTTTAATTTAAATTAAAAGCAAATAAAACTGCGGACACATAAAATGTAAGCAATTCAAATTAAAATATTATACGTAAATAGATATAAATTGTTAAATGACAAGACACACATTCCGACACAACATAAATTAATTTTAATTAGTCATATGAAACCTGATGATCGATACAGTGAAATTATAACGATCATCGATTTAATATAAGATTAACATACAAACGAGTGTTACTAACGATTATGGTTATCGACTCGCGTAGGACGATTGGTATGTTCTATTTATTTACTTGTTCACACAAGTTATGGTTAAAAAACAACAATTATAAAAAACGGGCATTAATTTAAAATCTTTGAATGAAAAAAATATACGGCGTGATAGTTTCCCATAAAATCATGAGCAGATTCGAAATGTAAGCACATTAAGTTATCGGGCAAATTATCTCGTAGTGTGCTACAATATTTATTTGTTTCTCACTAAGGACGGGCTCGGCTGCCAGAGTGTTCTCTCCCAATTAGGTGGTTATTGACGTTTTACTGTTATCAGGTTAATCTTGAAATGAGAAGCCGTATTTATAGTGCTATTGAGTTTTGTGCGAGCAGGATGCTTTCATTTAGTGTGAATTTTTTATACGTTTCTTTTTAAATCAATAAATATTTTAATTGAATAAATATTGCAGTGGCATTTTGTTAACCGAGCAAAATAAAAATATTTAAATCACAAATGTTAAATTTTATGACTGCTTCTTAGTTATTGTTTGTTGCTTCTAAGATATTGAAATACCACTTGTTAATTTCATTATAATTACACTTGATTTATGTATAGACACATGAGTCGAGCAATAAAGTTGTAACTTTAGAACAACACTGATCATCCCACACTATAGATAAGGCTGCACTACGACACAGCCCAAAGTCGACATTTATCCCAAAAAGGGAAGCTGTTAATAGAGTCATTCAACGTTACCGGCCGAATTATCTACAAAGAGAGAAGTCAGTCCGGTGTCGGTCGGAAATATAAATTTATTTGGTGGTTGTCGCCGCGACACGGGCGCCCGCACCTCTATCTCGCCGCGTAATCTTGAACATTGGCGTTAAAGAATTTAAATTATACGCTGATACAAATGAACGGGCGAACCCGCCTTATTTATTGCCTTAATCCAAATTATATTGACTAGGTTTCTTCGATTGGGATACGTCGTCACATGATCCAAAATATGAATAAAACGTCAAGTTATTGGTATATTATAAGCTTGGATTATCACCTGTGTATGTTGGGAAATTTTACACCTATTTATCATTAGTGTCAATATTACTAGTGTTATGATGTTTATGAATTATTTAATACTGCGAGGGTTGGAGTCGTTGCTCCGTCGTTTATCAAGCAAGGTGTCGAATCTGCACTATAAATTCCAATTACTAATATTTCTGTTCGGCGCGCACTAATTAAGTGCAGCAACCAATTCACGCGTGCGCATCGATCGAGCCCCGCCTGGAGACACCATTAGTCTTGCTACTATACTTCTTCATGGCTGCAGATGAAATAATGTAAAGATATGAGCGATATTTAATAATAAGCTCATATTTGCCTCTTGATGTTTTTCTAGTAAAATGTTATATGAATCTTTAAATCATCAAATCACGCTGCTCCACAAAAAAATATTTTGTACGACCTTTATACAGTTTTATAACTCTATATGAAGTTAGTATTCCTTTTTTAAATAGATTTCGCTTTGGAAAAGTCAGATAAAAAAATCAACGGTAAGTATAATTAATTATTAATATAAAAACTACCGTGACAATGAAATTAATTTGCCATGTTTAAGTATTCCTAAGTCTATGGAGTTGCGTATATTTATAACATGACAACTTCATCTCGAGCTTAAATGCTAATATGAATGGAGCGATCAACTAATTTAGTCTATATGTCGCAGTCCCATTGTATAATCCGCTGTATTACATTACAGCCAGCCGTTATCAAAAGCAGGGCTGTTATGTATTACAGCGGATTAACGATTAGTCGGATTGAATAAGGCTGAATGAAATTGCGCTGGAATGTGTTCGGCGCTATACGTTCTTTAATGCCGCTAGCTGTAATATCAAAGAGTGGTTCGTTAACCGCC
>NWSH02000050.1:7666701-7682448 GCA_002382865.2 Heliothis virescens | reverse complement strand
TTACTGGGAATGAAACAGCTGACACAAACTGTAATTTGGTATATCTTAAACGTGTATGGTTAATTATTGATAAAATAACCTAGTCCACTTATCATCTTTGTTGTTATTTTAAAATATTCTTCTAGCCGTTTTCCCGCGGTTTCACTCGCATCCCGTGGGAATTACTGCCCGTACCCGGATAAAATATAGCCTATGTCACTCGTGGATAATGTAGCTTTCGAATGGTGAAAGAATTTTAAAAATCGGTCCAGTAGTTTTTGAGCCTATTCATTACAACCAAACAAAGTTTTCCTCTTTATAATATTAAGTATAGATTGTCCGTTGTATAAAACACTATATGGGTAGGTACTCATTATAAAAGAGAAGCGAACAATTTCAAACTACATATATTGATTAAAAACTGATCAAAATTTCTCAACACTTCTATATTTAGAATCATTTATCCATCAATACCGACACCATACACATAATAGCCAATAATTGAAACGAACAGAAGTCATCGATTATTATATTCGAGTCGAAACAAAATTATTGGAAGCTTATTACGAGGGCCACCTAAGGAGAGGCTCCATCAATCTCCTTAGCCAGTTACAAAGGAACTTAACAAAGAATTATGGCTCTTTATGTATGGTCGCTACTATGTAGAAGGATTATTACTTCAATTTAATGACCCCGACGTGATTAGACATCGCCTATAAGTACTTACTCTCCGATTTATTACATAAATCTTGATACGAGTAATAAGGTGAATGTCTTAAGCTAACGCCGGTAACGTTCATTAAAAGGGTAGTTAAAACGATAACTAACCGTCGTCAGTGTTGCCAGCTTGATGTTTAAGATAAAGTAATGAATTTCATCTCGTTGCTCATTAGAAGTTTGAACGCAGCGGAGATGATTTTAATGACTTTATGCGATGTTTATATTTTGCTAAAGGCTTTTGGTATTTCCACTATAAACTTAGCTGAGTAGTTAGGTATATTTAAGACTAGCTTCTGCCAGCGGTTTCGATCCCGTCCCGTGGAAATTACTCCGCGCACTCGGATAAAAAGTATCCTATAGCCTTCCTCGATAAATGGGCTATCTAACACTGAAAGATTTTTTTAAATCAGACCAGTACTTCCTGAGATTAGCGCATTCAAACAAACAAACAAACTCTTCAGCTTTATAATATTGGTATAGAATATGAATACCAATGCCAATGAAAATGGCACTGATTGTTTCACTGCGACATAGGGGGTTCAAAATGAAGTTAATTGTTTCATGCAAACCAAACAAGAGTAGGATTTCTTAAAGTATTATAAAACAAATTAGTAAACTTATAGGTTTACTAATTAAAATGTTTTCCTTACCTTTCCTTTATATCACAAATATAAAATATTATACAATCAACTTGTTATAAAAGCATTCAAAAGGGTAACAATAAAACTGTTTCTACCATTTAATTGGAAAATGCTAGCAGTACAGCCCTATCGAAGGAGTGTCTCATCTGACACTCACAGTAAACTTTTATTTTGTACCCCAAGACCTGTATTTAATCCAACTATTTAATCAAGCCATGTAATTAATGATAACTAGATTCGCATTGACTTTAAATCGAAGTTTATTCATTAAGACTTGCTAGTTTCTTATTGTATTTCCCAGATCGTGTCACGTCCTTATGCTGTTTATTTAAATAATACGACGTTATTGCCGACGTCGGTTTATATAACTACTTTACTGCATACCTATTATATAGAATTGAATTAGTAAATAGGTACCTACATACTCGCTGCTGTGAGCTCAAGCTTTGGCATTTAATGAAAAGGGAATAGGTATAAACAACATATCAATTAAGAAACTTGAAGTATACGTCAAAATAAGAGGCTCAACAAAAAATATATAAAGAAAACTTAATTAAATTATACCGCTATCGAATCCAGAATGGTTATAACACAAACAATGTTAAAATCTTGATGCAATCACCGTCGGAGATAAACTTTGATGACCAACGATGTTATTTATTTGTTTAGTAATTTATATGAGGTTAGTTACTGTTTTATTGGGCGTATTAAATCAAGCCCCAATAAGGCAGCCATTCATGTTTATTTTTACGAAGTTTCTGCTCGGTATGCCCAATAAATTATTAGCTTGGTCACTTTTATCACGGGTCCATGGTAACGTTTATCGAACGTTAATAGTGTGTGGATAGACCCGCCCGTATTATCTGTTTTACGCGGCCGGCTAGAGAACTGATATGTCAGGTATTAAATCCTTGTTGATTATGTTGTCGCTTTTAAAAACTACTTTAGTAGCTACTTACTTTTTCATCTCTTTTCTAAGACTGTGATTGAGTCTGTTATTTTTATTTTAATACTCTATCTGGATAAAATTTAATAGTAACGAAAAATGAAAACATGGAAAGATACCCTAATCTTTCAGCAATACATCACGTGGTAATTTTCCGTGTCGCACATTAATTTGACAATATAGAATTTCAATATTATTTTCGTAATCTATATACACATATATTGTAGACAGAACCTTGAATACATCACTATAGTGTTTAAAACACATTCATGGACAAAGATCACAGATTGAATGATCAGAACTTCAGCACGATAACATCCACACTAATCTTACGTGCAGCGCAAAGTGGCTCAACTCGTTCGACTTTATTGATTGACAAGCGCACAGTTGGATTAAATTCTCGCAACATTACACACACATTAGTTTTACACCGGCCCTTCAGATATATCTGCATCGAATTATTCTTCTCGCGATTACCAATCGAAACCCGCAAATAAATGTGTCAACGTCATTAGGAAAATTGGCGTTAATGATACGGCTAGTCGTTTTACATAAATGTCATCGCGATACTTACTGTACGTACAGTATTTTCGACCTTAGTAAATTTTTAAAGTAGCAGGATTTCTTACTTTCAAGAAAGACTCACTGGGCTATGTGCTTTAATAATTAAGTCGTTATGTAGATGCATAGAAAGCTAGTTTTTTTTTCAAACACGTATAATTAACTAGTGGCAGCACTAATAAGATGAATTTGAATGTGAACGGCCACTTCCTAGTGGGACATAAATCACTGAGTAAGTTTTTATTGGATCCCAAAAATGTCTGATCATGACGAACCATTCATGTGTAATTGGGATCAGCGGCTTCAGATAAAATATGAGATGCTGCTTCAGAGGGTTTTATAGAGAACATAAACACTTTATTGTGTTTTATCCGCTGAGGTTTAGTTCAACATAAGTGCACCGTCCGTTTGTTCGCTACTACAACAATGCATGAATATTATTAGTATATTTTCGTCATGATTCTTCCAAATATTACAATATTAAAATTTTTTTTTTTTTGTGTGACATACTACATAGCAAAAATATTTTACACAGGAAGTAATTGCTATTTGAAAGGACACATTATTTACTTATAGTCTCATAAAATTAATCATAATATAAAAATATTTACACGGAAATTAAATTTTACACGAGCGAAGTTGCAAGCGACCGAAATGTCAGTCATTAAATAAATGTAGAGCAATACATATTAACGCAATATTCCTTTGAAGTGTAAAGTTAATAATTTAAGTAAATTACTCACGGATGTCAAGAAAATCGGTAATAATAAAAACAGAATAAACAGACTGAATTACAGAGAAAAAATATTTTCAAATCACGTAGACGCTTCATTATTTATTACACGAAAATACAAGAACCCGTGGCGCCTACGATTAAGGAAACAAGAATAACCACAACAGTTATAAGAATTTTGAAAGTTCAGGATTTGCAAGTTATTACAAAACATTTTAAAGACGACATTTTCATTCAAATGAGCAGACGACACTGGAAAGTGGTCACGCTCCTGTTGTTATATAAAGCATAACTGCAATTCAAAACGAAAACAAAGGGGTGTGACACAGAGGCACACCAAAATTGCCATTCAAAATTTTCCGAACGAGTTCCACTTCAGGTGAAGTCCATTTAAGCATAAAATTACATTGTCTCCCAGACATTGTCTGGTGGCAATGAACTGCACTTTGACATAAAATCGTAGTGGAAGCTATAAATCCATTTCATTGCCTTAATAAAGGATGACTAAGGAATTCGATAGGAGCCATCAGTCTCGGGACATCTTTCATAGGTCACAGTCATTAAGTGTGTTTTGTTTCTCTAAAGTAATTGCATAGGCTATTTACATTGATGACAGGGACTGTATGTGATGAACGTAATCGAGTTCTAAATTGCTATTAGGCCTGGAGGAAATATCGAAAGGTTAGTTGGAACTCAGGCACATACTTTCTGAACAACAGTTTACTTCCACTTTAGCCATATTTTAACACTTAAAAAAGGAAGACCTCTTTGGTTTCCCACTTCGAATGCTCAGAAATGCAAAAGAACGGGTAAAAACAACGATAACTGTTGCGCATCAGTAGCAATTTTACAAATTATGTTTTCACACAAATTGTGCGCGTTAGTTGATTGGAAATAAATTAGTTGTTAACAATTGCTAATAAGGTGAAAATATTATGTGTGCCATTAACAAAAACTATTTTACATAATCCTTTATTATGCTCTGCCGTTGCTTGTCAATCAGAAGCGGTTAAATCCACATTTTGTGGTTGAAATAATAACCCTCGTTAGGTTCAACGAAGACTGGGATGTATGTAAATTTGTGAAAGGTTCGACCACAAAAAATCCTTGCTCATGCGTGTAACAGGTGTGTTCCTGATTTCTAATAGCAGCATTCGTATAATTGTTGGATGAAATCTGGCCTTAAATGTCCTTTTTTACTTAACTCTTACTATCGAGCGACCGCAAACTTTCGATTTTTTAAAGGACACTGCCCGATTATGATTACATACATTACTAGTTTATCTTCTTTCATAATATATCGTCGTAAGTATAACTCTCGGCAGATGTTCTTGATTTGCCTTTTTTGTATACGTCTCCTCGCTGTACTTTGTTTGCCTTTCAACTTAGGTACTATTATTTATATTGTTTTCTCATCATTTATTTAAATACCAACACTGGTATAATACAATGCCACAATTGTTGTTATGATGAGGCTTTTGTCATAATGTCAGCTGTAATGGCGAAAATGTTAAGCGAAACAGAAGAGGGTTCCAAATGTATGATTTTGTATTATAGGTACTGTTTGTATAATACAACTTACATAAAGCTACTGTAAGCCTTTGACATTTTAATATCGTCAACCTTGCTAGAGCGAAGCAAGCTTGCAAGTGTGGTGCATGGTGATTAGCGTTCATTTCTTTTCTAGGTCCATAAAGAGGTATGTTTCCTAAATTGGGACAATAAAAGCTGATATGATGACTTAGTACCAATAATAAACGTGAATAGCGACTTCAGTTGCAAGCTGCTCATCTTTGGACACGATCGGGAATACTAGAATTATTTCGCACTTGCTCCACACTTAATCAAAACAAACTTACGCGTATCCAGCTATCGTTTCAATAGAATATCGCATAAACTGGTTCCCATAGGAAATGGTTTATAATAAAGAAATGTGATATCAAATGTTTGACGGTAGCTTCTGAAATGCGCGCGAGTGGGTGCTATCTGTGCTGCGTGGATTTACGAGCCGTCCCGCCACTTTGCGCCTGCGCAAGGCTAAATAAATATTGCACCTTATATACTTTTATCGGTTATATTATTTTGAATAACTTTCTTCGCATGGACACTCAGATGTAGAAGTTTTGTGGAGATATTGTTGCGTGTGTAAGTGTTGCTTTTGCTTATACGATACACCTATGTTTTATGAATGCATAAGTTTTATGCAAAAATGTATAAGTGCCTTATTTTGCTCTATTAAGCCAAGTTACATCTATGTGCGAGACCCAATCAATTATTAATTGATTTCTTTGCTGATTTCCAATACCTAAGTTATCACTTGTTGTATTTTTAATACCGTGCGCCTAGTTCAAACTTTGACTAGGTAGTTAATAGTGTGATTATGTTGTTCTAGAAAGTCTACCAATATCTTGAACACTTGTCAGAAAATTGAAGTTTCATTTCCAGCATTTTACAGCTGTCATAATTAAGGAGTTTGTATGCCAGAATACTGAAGCTGTCTCCTACTGTACCGTATTAGAGATAAGAGAGAAACTACGGCATCGCTGTAATGGTAGGCGGAGATAATGGTCATTCATTAATGTTTATTGTAGTATTACCACCTAATAGACAATATATTGTTAGTCAACGTGATCCCGGGTTTAAGATTAGAACTAAATTATGATGTGAAGATAATTTCCTGATTATGTTTCAGAACATACTTATTATTGCTTTGCAACAGCAGGGCATCATCTTAAACATTGAAGAATCAATTCCAAATTGTTACAAAGCAACTAAGTAGCCGATAAAGGTTTCTGATCTTAGCTTAAATAGGACTCCACTATCCTATTTGAAATATAAACCTTTAACTTTGCCTTTAAAGAAGCTTAATCGTCTTATAAGTTGTAAATAAGCTCTTCTATACTTTCAGTCGTAACATTTCTGTAGAACACACATCCCCTAAATAAAATGAAGAAAGATAAAGTAATACTTTTGGTAAAATAAATCACAGATTGATTACAGTATATTGTGCAGTGCGCGTGTTGTGGTAGCTCGGGCTCTAGGCTTTCCACGCAATGAGCGAGCTGCACCGACAGACGTGCCCGCCGATATTTTATATCTATTCCAGTGAAATGATTTATACGAACCGGTGCAATTGCGATACCTGCGTATGAATTGTCGCCTTACTTCCTTTTGACTTGCCAACTTGTTATGATTTCTTGGGAAAGAACTTTGTTGTGGTCTAGAGTATTCAACGTTGCGTCCGAAAGTTTTGTATGGTTGATTGGTTGCGCTTTTATTTCAGAAGGTGGGGCGTTCTTTGTTCATTTTAATAAACAAGTCCTCGGCTAGTGTTTCCTCATAATTTCGCGGAAACAAGTCAATCATTAACAACTCTCCTACAGCTCCTCCTATGCACGATTTATCTTCTTATACCTTAATTAAGTCTTAATAGGTCATTTTGCAAATATCAACATTTTTTTATATCTATAGTATCTGCTTATAGTGATCCGGTTCAGAGTTAGCATCAAGCCTGTGACCCATTCGCTCAGCGTACGGTGTGCGGTCGCCGGTGACGAGCCCCGATTGATCGATGATTATGTCTTCATCCCGGCCCGACTCCCAGATCTATGTCCTGAACTTGAGGAGCTGCTTGTTTGATGGAACGGGACAGTCTTGATACTTGAGCTTTTTAAGCTGGTTTGCGTTATTGCGTTTAATGTAGAGGTTACGTGAGATCAACTAAACTAGATAATAAAACAATTGTTTTTGATATTTCATAAATCAGTTCATTTAGATGTCAAACATTCAGCTGAACAATTAATACATTTCATGTTAGCTGTTTAAAATTGTGATATAAATATAATCTATAAAATTAAATTAACACTTACATTAAATAATGTCCTTTACAGTTAAACTTATTTCAGGGCCCGTCTCCAAATATTTCTAAAGTCAGTAAAGGATCAATGAAAATTCCTATCAGTAAAGGGCAATTCCGAACACTTAAGTTTTTACAACTTGGAGTAACAATAAGCCCACAGCAACATAGAAGAGCAACGATCAAAACTATGCGATCATAACGTAATCTGGTCCTACCTGTGTCATTCACCGTGTCGTTACAGGTTGCTCCGCATGACAAAAAAATGCTCCTTTCAAATGTAAATCAGCACAAACCGACAAAGCAAATTGTCACAAATAAACACTGTTACGTTTAAAGTTTTTTGTGAAAGTTTATAAAAACCCGGTCGCATCGGTAAAGGGTCAGGCAGGGCCAATCAATCTAAGATAAAAATTTCTTTTATTGATTTTTTTGGTACGTCTCTTTAGTTATTCTTTGTGATTCCTGAGTTGATTGTTATCCGTGAGACTTGATCAAATACAAATGTACCATGTCAAATACTCAGATGTCGTGGATTTGTTTTAATAATTGTAACACAGAAAATCTATGTAGCTTGTTATTTTTATCATTCAGGTGTACCGTTATGATTTTTAAGGTCTTATGCAATTTATAAATGTTTGAAAACAAAGTAATAGATGTACCAAATTAAAATATTCGGCAACCCAAATTAAAAAAGGTTGGTTCCCATCTGTTTATTGTTTTGTAAATACCTATTGCTTTCCATACAATAACTAAGTATAGTCAATTCCTGCATAATTTGTTTGCAGTTTGCAACTGAACTGAAGGTAAAACAATTTCTGTTAGCATTGTAAGTAATAGGCGCCCGACCTCTATTTAATTACAAACTAGAAACAAAACAATTGAATGTTCCGTTTCTAATTAGGTATCTATTAGCAGAAAGACCTGTTACAATAAGATATTATTTTATTAGGTTCTTATTAAGGAAGGATAATCCTGAACAATAATTTTATTACTCTTGGATCCAACTTCTGTTTTTACACCTGACCATATCATTTTTTTTTTCTCAAACACTCTCCCGTATAATCTAATTCAGAACAAAAAGACAAAAGATTTGAATACGTTAGTCCAAATATTGATTTAACCCTATCGGCGACGGAAGCAGGTGCGGTGCGCACGCGTTCACTTCGGAATCAATAAGCGTTTCCCAACTATGAAATTAAATGATAATCACAACTTTTTTCATATTTATATAAGCAGTTAATCAGTGCATTTGGGATTCAACCATGGGTAGTCAACATTTTTTCAGGCTCGCTTCAAAATTAAGTTAAAAGACTAATGTTGTGAAATACGGTTTAGTTCCTACTCATGTAAATATTATGAATTGTAGGTATCCGATACGTGGTTTAGGTTTGCAGCCATTATAAAATGCTAATAAAATAACAATATAACGCGCAATTTATAGAGTATTTAATGGTAAAACATAATCCGCATTTATCTTTAAGACAATTTATTGAGGCAATAAAATGTTGAGGCATGTAAATAATAAAAGGGTAGGTAGGTAAATTATAATGGCAAAAGAGGTTATGTTAAGGACATAAGACAAAGATTTTATAACTAGGATTTAGAGACATTGTAGTTATTTTTATTTATGTGAGATCAAAATATGAGCAGTTAATTGAATCATTCGTCCAGCAACTTTGTATCTGCGTTTGTAAAATGAGATCTTTATTAAGCTTTACTTACCTACCTACAATGCAATATCACTACACTTCAACAAGTATGTAAACTGGCCTGAAGTAAGCCGTAGAATAAAATGAAGTTCCTATCTTCTTAAGTTGCTACCTTTTACGAATGACGCAAATGTTGACGGTGTCTGCCTCAGCGCCGCCATTACTCATTTTAACGGTTAGCCAGCACCCCGGCACCCCGGCACTCGGCACTGAGAGGGTTGCCGTGACGCGTCATGCTTGATGTTCCGGACAGATATCAAGCCTTTACAGGCAGATGCATGCACCTTATAATTGGAGCGTATCAAAACATTAGTGGACCATCGTTAGAACAGCGTAGGGTGGACTTGATGGAGGTAATTATAGCTTGATAGCGACGGATTTTTTGAGACAATTGCTGAAGAAACAGCGGTTTACTTGTCAAATAGTAAGGGGCATTTTGTGTTTGTCAGTACTGAACAAATGATTCTACATTTCCTATTAGACTATTTATTGGAATATTAATATGAGTATGCTAGTTCAAGGAAACTTCTAATTTGTAAATTCTTATTGGTTTAAGCACATGACTTCACGGCTCTCTGAACTTTTCATCGATAAAATTTTAAAAACATCCTTAGCAAACTGCCTGAACAATCTCTCTCCCACTCTAAGTAGGTATACTTACTATCCTGTAGGTAGGTAGGTAGGTACTCAATGCAAAAACCGGCCAAGTGCGAGTCGGACTCGCGCACGAAGGGTTCCGTACCATTTTCTATGAAAACTGAACGCATCTATTACCTACAACTAGCCAAAATACAAACACTTTTCGGCAACAAAACATAACTTTGTTTTTCATACAAATATATGAATAACAAAGTTATAATTTGCGGTTTCCAAAAATTGCTATATCTCATAGACTGCTGTCTGTACCACGTTCAAAATAAGTTTCCTAGAAAGTTTATGTAGAGTTCTACTTTTGAGATTTTTTTCATATTTTCTAAACTTGCGGTTCAAAAGTTAGAGGGGGGGGACGCCTATTTTTCGGCTTTTGGAGCAATTATTTCCGAAAGTATTAACATAATCAAAAAATGATGTCAGTAAACCCCTATTCATTTTAAAATACCTATCCAACGACATATCACACGTTAGGGTTGAAATGAAAAAAAAAATCACGCCCCACTTTACGTTTAGGGGAGGCACCCTAATAAAACATTTTTTTCCACTTTTTATTTTTGCACTTTGTCGGCGTGGTTGATTTACATATTGGTACCAAATTTCAGCTTTCTAGCGCTAACAGTCTCTGAGATTATCCGCGGACGGACAGACGGACGGACNACGCCCCACTTTACGTTTAGGGGAGGCACCCTAATAAAACATTTTTTTCCACTTTTTATTTTTGCACTTTGTCGGCGTAGTTGATTTACATATTGGTACCAAATTTCAGCTTTCTAGCGCTAACAGTCTCTGAGATTATCCGCGGACGGACAGACAGACATGGCGAAACTATAAGGCCTTTGCCACACTAGACGGAAATTCCGTCGCCGAAATTCAGCGGCGGCACCCCAAAACATGTTATTGCATATAAAATACAAATAACGGGCACACTACGCACGGAAGATCGGTCGTTCCGTTATTTGTATTTTATATGCAATGACATTCCACCGCGGAAGTTCGGCGACGGAATTTCCGTCTAGTGTGGCAAAGGCCTTAGGGTTCCTAGTCTACTACGGAACCCTAAAAAGTGTCATTGACTACGCCTTTCAAAGAGGTAGTTACCCTCAAAATCAGAAATCCCTATCATTCACGTCAAATCTTAAATAATGGAGTAATTTGTCAGGGCACAAGATTTTGCATATGAGTTCACGTAGGAGCGCGATTGATCACTTACGGAGACACGTGACTATAATCAGTGAGAGATGTGCTCGTGTGAAGAGGCTTATCAGAGAGGCTTTTTGGATGCCAAAATGCTAAAATGTGGAAGGTACCTTCATAGTCTTTACTTTATACCAATGGTGTATAATTTAACACCTGTAACTGTAGCCCGTTCGGTTCCCATATATTGTCCGTAGGTATATCTACCTTGTATGTACTAAATAGATATTTTTATCTAGTTATCTAAAATTATGATAAATAAAATTCATAAATTCAAATCAAAATTTTTAAAGAAAATTACTTTGAACCTGCAAGCAACTTAATATATTATATTTTTTAATTAATTTGTAAGCTCAAATGTACTAGTACTGCCACCTGCAATTCAATACTATAAACTATGAGGGTTTTCAAAGACAGCATCATACAGCTACTTCGTTTTGTATTTAATAGATGGCGCTTCTACGTGTACAACTTTGTGCTGCGATCTAGAGGTTAAATTGCATATCTGTTGGCTGAAGCTTTGTTCAAAGCTTAGCTCACTCTTCGCGAGCTAGTTAAAGAGTTTGAATACAGATGGCGCTCTTGCACATTTCGATAATTTTCAAACTACATACTATAATTATTATAAATTGATAAAAATTGTAGTAAGCAGTTGCTTGTATTTAAATCTATATTTTATATAAGTACTTGTTGTATAAATATATTTATATAATAATAGGTATTGTAGAAAAGAAAGCAATGTGAAAACATCTTAGGAAAGGCTACTACTAAGGATAAAATTAATCAGAATCCCTATGGGTATCCCTATAGGTGGGTAAGGAATAAGACCTACCCATTCGTTTTGTTGGACGTCAAAAAACTTCCACCGATTTTGGCAAATAGAAGATGGACACTTGGACCCAAAGTTTTAATCGTAATCGCCTTCAATATGGCTCAAGAGTTTTGCTCAGAAACTTGGCTGTGGTACTCAAAGTCTCAGGTTATTATAATTTTCATTTTTTCAAAGCGGCTATCTTACATTAGTATTTTGAAATTTAATCAAGCAACTACTTATTATCATGAAAGCATGTAAAACTAACGACCCCGGTTGTAATACCTGCTACTTTACCTATCGGCGTTGATACAAATTCATGTCAGTGGCTTTCAGGCAGTTATGAAATCTTTAGTGAAAGGGGCGGCTTGCTAGGAAATTAAAACCTACTTACAAGATTAGAAAAATGTAGGTACGTCTGTCATTATCATCTGCCTAACCTTTTCAACCCAACTACGTTGGGTTAACTTACGGGGTTGTCTTGAAGTCTAATCGGATGCAGCTGAGAACCAGTGTTTTACATGGAGCTACTACCTATCTGACCTGCACAACCTAGTCGATACACCTTGGAAAAACTGGTTGTCAGACTTTCTGGCTTCGGACTACCTGTAACGACTGACAAAAATGTAATATTGCATAATGTTCTATGAGTAGAACCTAATGTAATGTCCCTCCTCTTTGAGTACATGAGACAGTCTTCTAAGCTACGTAGTCTTCAGAAAATAATGAGCATCAATTTACTCTAATTTTTACCTTTAGATGAATCAATACCTTAGTTAATATTTAGGTAGATTTAACGTTGACTTCACCTTTAGCATAAAAACAATTCGGCATCATTGGCAATGTAAATTCCCACATTATATCTGAATACTTGATCTGCAATCGCGTCTCGAGGGATTGCTTCCAATATCTGTAGAACGATTTGAGTTGAGTTCAAATTCTCTTTAAAACGTCGATCCGGCTGTGACTGGTGCAGGTCGATTAAACGATGTCTTGAATACCTAATAGGAGAGGAGAGGCGGCTTGCTCGTTCTCAATTCACTCGCCGGCGCATAAATTAGCGGTGCGGCCACACAACCGCAGCAATTCCGCAAAAACTCCAATCGTAGGGGAAAGTTTGGCGATTAAGCCGTGAGGCGTGGCGTGGCCAGGTCTGTTCGTGACAGTTAGTGCCGCCACTTGTTATAATCCGTTAAACTTTCGACCCTCGTCAAGGTACGCTGAGAATTAATGGAAATGCTTTCTTTCCCAGATTTATGATATTCTTTTTTGAGCCCCCGATCCACCTTTGCGTTTGACCCTCTCACGATAAAAGTGATAAAAGCCTACGTCGCGCCGGCGTTATGTAATTACGTAGCGCATACAACGCTCATCTTAATAGAATTAATTTGCATCCTCTTTAATGCGAAACCCTCTTAACTAGTTTGCATAAAATCTCGTTGGTTTATGTAATTTTTAATCAGGTCAATTAACGCCCTGCACTTAGTCAATTTTGCTGTTCCAACTTGTTTTTATGGGAGCTCGTAGATAAAGGACTGAGTATTTTACCCGTTCATGTTAGTCGATGCTTACTTTCATATTTTCAATATTTTGTAACTATACCAACAAGATGTGCATAAAGAAAGTATATATATTCCTTAATATTACTTATGCTTCTCAAAACAGTCCTACTTACCTGTCTTACCCTAATAATCTAACGCCCACATAATAACAAAAGCGGTCTCTACATTTTCCCTATCGATACGAGAATGTCTTCTAAGAAATTCCTGAAATTATTACCGAAATAGCTTGAATAAGTATCTGTCTATTTGTGACGCTTGTAATCTTCGGAATTTAGGGGAAGGGGATAGAAATTGATACTTTCAGAGTAATGTTTGTTTAATTTTCATAAAGTGTGATTTTAACGTAAAAAAATATATTTGGAATTTTTAGAATTCCGTTGATGCTTCAAATCCAACCTTCTTGAAATTCCAAGTAATTGAGAAGAAAGTAACCTAAACATTTTTTTTTGAAAGAAAAATACTGTATTGGTTTTGTATAGCGTAATCAATTTTTTTCTTACATAATTATACTTTAACTATTTCCAAGTGACTTTTTCTTTATTAAAAAAAATGTTATAGCGATTATGTAAAGTTTAAAATTATTTTGTCCACCCAAACCAAAAATTTTCTAATTTTTAGTCAATTCCTTCCAAATCTCCACTCATCTTAAAAAGTGCTCCTTTTGCGAAATGTACAAATTGAGAAGTGTACCAATTGCGAAATGTACCATTTGAGAAGTGTACCATTTGCGAAGTGTACCATTTGAGCATGGTGTACCAAGTGCGAAGTGTACCAAATGCGCATAACCCGATCTTTCTTTAAAGTCTACTTTGGACCACATCACATAAAGTTAATTGGTCCATGTAACTCGAAAGTAGCACCTAATTGGTTATTCAGATTGCAACGTCCACCCAATTAAAATCGGCCAAATTCCTAGAACCTCTCACAAAATTAGACCAAACTAGTCGCCACAAAAGCTGATTTAGTTACGTCACTAGTGAACATTAAAACCCCCTGTGAGAACCAGATCCTGCAGATAAACGTAAAACATCTGATTTATTAGGTAAAACTTTACCCCAAGCAGAAATAGAAATAACCAAGCTGTATACGCCGAATCGAATTCACAAAATAGACATTATGATAATCACAGGTAGGAACGAAATCACAATAGGATCGGATGTATATAAGAAAAGAGAATTCCCAAAGACGATAACATGGCGGGAAAAACGCTACCGTAAACCGTGCGCAATAAAGACTGGCAACAATTTATTTATATGACGCTTCAGGGAGAAGTTATCCGTGGATCCGGGCAGAACGAGGTGGAATCAACTTGATGCGTAGAGAAACACGAATGAGAAAATGGATGCTCCTGTACGGTAAAGTAATCACGGCTAATCTTCTTGTGCACGATTGAGTTGAGAAGCAAATATTGCCTTCATTAGATATCGATACTGAATTGCAATCAGTCAGAACATTCGTAATACAGACAAATATACCCATATTTGTCTCTTGTAATCTTTATTTGATTGTAAATCTAGATAATACAACTGGGCATAATGTGCTAGATACCAATATTTTAACTCTAAATAAATAACAACTTCAAGGTGCTATTTACTCGACCTACAATCAGGGCATTTATTTAAAACTCTTAGGAACTTTGTATCTAAATAGCTTTTACAAATCTAATATTTTATAGTGGATAATCTAAAAGTACACTTACAATTAAGATTGTTTCAAATGAATACAAAGTATTTGTAGCTGGTGCAAAATTAACAATGTTCGAATTCTTTTCACAGACATAAAGTTGAAGAATCTTGAGGATTATTGATGTAAGCTCGATTGAAGCTCAAAATGCCTTTGACGGAGTCTTTTGAAACTTTATTCATTCTTCGTCGTCATATTATTAACTTTACACTATGATCAAACTCTGTTAATAATACTGTTAAACGATAGAACGCAATCGGTTTATATTTTTTTAGCACTAAAAATGTTACGAATAAAATATATTTGCTGTTTCTGCTTTATGGACTAGAATCACGCTATTCGCTAATTGCTTTGTTGTGTAAATATTTTTAATCTGAATTTTCAGATATGTGTTGCATTCTACGTTCGTCCGAAATTATTTTATAAATGTGAATGATATCTGTCTATGGGTAATTATTTTTGTTGTTTAGTACCTATTTTTTTAAACTGAGAGGTAACTTGTTTTTATTGTAATGTGTAATTTAAATAAATTCAGAGGCTGTTTTATTCTACCCAGTAAAACAAATAATCAAAGTAGTATTCAAAAATATTCCTATTGTGATAATCACTCACGGTATCAAACCCAAATGTTACGAACCCCTTAAAAATGTTACGATATCCATACTTCCTAAGTACAAATTAGCAATATCATTCTG
>NWSH02000050.1:7638756-7653888 GCA_002382865.2 Heliothis virescens | reverse complement strand
ATCTTGTTCCTATAAATACATATTTGGATTTTGTACAGAACTTGGTACTCATTTAGATCTCCATTCTTTTTGCGGCGAAGCCCACAACCAAGCATAGGTTTTGTATTGAACTTGGCTTTCCTTTTTTACATTTATGTTTTTGGTGGTTACATTTACATAATTTTATTAAACAACCTAGTCTATAAAATGCATAGATACTATACATTTTTTACAAGGATTTAAAACATTTATTTGACACTATCACCGTGAGCGAATGTTTTAAATCTACAGATCGACAGAGAAGAAAAAGAGAAATATAAAAATAATATCATTAAAAGTTATAGTATGTCACTAAGTCTCAAATGGCTCTAAAGATCAATCAGGCCACAGCCTAAGTAATGTTTGACGGGTTAACAGCGGAGCGTGATGTGACCTCTAATATTATGCCAAGTGTACACGAAACGTAAGCGTATGATTGTTTTAGTGGAGTTACGGCTACAGCACACTGTGGCTTCGAGCGATATATTTAGGGTTAGAGTTTATTTTAGCCAGTTATTTTGCTAAATATTGTTTGTTGTTATAGTTACGTAAATAGTCCCACATTTTAAATAATTTATGAGATTTTAATATACATGCATTGGTATAAATTATATCTCACTCACCTATTAATTTCATTAATTTGAAGGTTTGAGCGTAGCTATGTACATAGGTCTACTACTTCAATTAAGTCAAGAGCATTTCAATTCATATCATAATAATTGAAGTCTCAGAAAACGACTGCTTTGTCATCTAAAACATAATTGAAATGTAGGATTCCTTTTAGTTGTAGAAATAAATACAGCAATCCTGAATTTATATTGCTTGAATTACGTTCAAAGTTATTCTCCAATTGTTTTATAAGTACATCAAGATTCATGGATAAAATAAATAGTCTTAATCCTACCTTTCATTCTGTAGACTATTTTTCACGGTTAGTTTATAAAGCTAAGTATTGAACTCCGCTGGAGTCCTCATTAATTTTCACTAGTTTGTCCCGCGGCACGGCCTTCGTGCGGCCCTAACATAAATTCCGAGATAACTTGAACAAACAAGTGGAAGTCCAAATAAGTAGAGCCCTTTAGAATGCGCCCCAAGTGACGAACTCGTTTGTGAACTCGAATAAATAATTAAATTCTCTTTTCGTGTAGTGAAAAAAATTCAGGAATATTGTTTTTAGGGTAAAGTTTATTAAGTGTTACAATGTTTGTAACCACCTTTATTTAAGTTGACCTATTGTTACTCGTCTCAAATAATTAAGCACTGCCCAATAGTTTGCAATAGAAGTTATTCAATGAAGCAAACATGAAGTTGTATGCAAGTCAGTTTGGGAGCTCAAGTGTTGAACCGAAACACTATTTACGTAAATAAACTCGTTCCGTTAAGGCGGTTGACGGAGTCGAGCTTCGTTTAAACTTTTAATCGCTTTCGAGCCGTGATAAACAAATTTTAATTAAGTTTTAATATCACCACGTAATTGCCGAGCCGAACGGATATCACAATTATTTAGGCTTATGAATATCTTAGTCGACTTGTTATTCAATGTTTTGATGTTTTGAATAACAATTAGGTAGGAACCTAGCTGCTTTGTTCTAGAGGCAGGGTTAGATATTTTGTGTCGTAAGTACCGTTTACATAAAAATAAATACTTTTGGTGTTTATTGATACTCCTTCATTCTGGTTATTCTCTGTGTACTATATTTTGTCTCTTCTAACTACGTAATTAATTATTCCGGTAGCCTTGGCTTAGTGTGAGAAATTACCACTCACCACAAAACTTATGTCATTGGACAAAAATAGATACCTAAGTAGTACTAGGAAAATAACTAATTGTTTTAAAGAAGCTCAATAGGAAATAGAATAATAACGACTGTATATTTTTGTTCACAAGGATTTACTAGCAACACAAGCGGAAAGCCACAAAAATTACCGGGATTTTTGTAGCAACTCACCTACATTTGTCCCTGGGCATATTTTTTATTTATCAACTTAGGCGCTTTCTTTGTTTCCACCGAGCTTATTGTTAATTTCATTGTGTAACGGTCTCACTGAAGAAGTTTCTGCGCTTAACATTGGCTTCCGTGCGAAATTGTTTATGGCTCGTAAAAATTGTGCTTTGTTATTTCATTTGCGTTGTTTCTGTGAACAATTTATTTGATAACCTTTTTTTTATAAATTTTGAATGTGACTGCTTGTTATTCACTTGCTTGAATGGTTATTTCAATTTACAATGGGTGCTTCTTTACATACTCATTTACATATTTGAAATGGATTTCGCGAACTTACCTAAACGATTAAGATCTCGACGTAGCAACTGTATAACTCTAAAAACTTCAGTAAATAAGTACTAGGTATAGAAAACCCTCTTTTTGTTCACTTGACAAGTGAAATCGAGATAATGCCACCATTTTTCATCTCGGTAGGAGTGTGGACGATGCGACGTTATTCTGAACGAATTGTACCTCGGGGTATGAATTTAATCTCAGAATTCAGCGTGTCAGATTCATAAGAAACGTCTCTTCGGCGATATTTTGAGTTTTATACCAACATCTACGGCGTCTTGTTTTCGTATGAACATTTGTTGACGTAATAAAGGATAGGAAGGTTTTATTGTTGCTTGTTTTGTTTGAAGAACAATTTTGATTTTATTTTAAGACGTCACAGAATGAATATGAATGTTTATTTTTAGTCCTATATTTTTGAGGCTTTAGCGCTGCTGCACTATGTCATGTGTGTTTTCATTACATTATTTTTAACTAATAGTAATACTGATATGATCTATGATACTGATATTTTTACTGATTAAGTATTTATTTATATAGAGGTGACAATTTGTCATCTCAATCTAGCAAACACTATGAGATCTGTAGGTATCATATTATTATTTTAGCAAAATTAATTTTATTAACAAGATTAATTTCAAAAAAATAATACGAAATCTCAGTATACCAAGCTCGCGTAATCTTCCGTACACTTGATGCTTTGTTCTAACAACCCACTATCCCACAGGACAGCGATGCCGTGCCCTACACCAGTCAAGTAAAATAGCAGCAAAATATTAAAAATGCCGGCGCAGCGAGATTCTGATGCAATAAATCATAAGTGCATTATAAAGCAACGTCTCCGACGCTTCGTTAAGAAAAACAAACCTGCCTGAACAGAAACAGGTCCAGATTAATTTTGTATTAACGTGCAGAAGTGGAGGGTTATTTAACACTATTGAACTTTGTGTACTTAACAAAACGTTTTAGGTAAGTCAGAGGATGTCAAAATAGTCAAAATCATTTCATACTCGATTCTTTTAGCCGTAAAAAAGCTTAGACAGACTTTTGCATCAAATATCAAAAGAACAATATGTGGATAAAAAAGTCACTATTATTTATATAAGTGTCAAAGAACAGCTTTGACCTTTAGCGGTTTAAGCCATCACTGTTACAGCCAAATCACTAGTTTTAAACCCACATCGTTGGCACAGATATGCTGGATTAAAACTTCATATTGTATGCAGATAAACCACACATTATTATGAAAGGTTGCCAAGCCATTGTCATTTAACAGGTGTTAATGTTTACCAATCCAAAATTGGTTCAAACTCAGACTCATTTT
Source organism: Heliothis virescens (assembly GCA_002382865.2). NCBI lineage: Eukaryota > Metazoa > Arthropoda > Insecta > Lepidoptera > Noctuidae > Heliothis > Heliothis virescens. The sequence goes on along the minus strand of NWSH02000050.1, from coordinate 7,650,267 downwards.
TTTTATTTCAAATAGCTCCTATGAAACGTCAGGAACCGGCAAGAAACTCCATGGACACCTACTCTTTTAAAAAAACAGGTGTTTATAATATTTTTCTCACAGTCGGTACAAGCTCTCCCTGAGAAAGTTATATAATGCAAGTGAAGCTAATGCGATGTTTTAATGAATTATACAAGACAATGTTTAAGCTAAAACCTCTCTCTTGGTTACCTCAATTCCTGAGAGTCTCAGGAATACACAATTTAGCAACAAAGTCAAAAAGCTGGTATTTTCCTGCTAATAGAAATCATATTGAAAAACAAAATATTTTATGAACCTCAAAACTTTGTACAGTCCGACCGCAAATCAAAAACTCGGAGGCAACAGTAACGCGGGTGTATTTCTACAATATTCCCGGGCAATGTGCGGACAGGCAGTGAGCCAGATTATAAGTTGCAGTTACACAGGCACTAATGAATGCCTGCAGGATTACCCGACCCACGGCCAATTACATAAAAGTTGGCTGACACCGGGAATCCTCTGCGATACATTATCCCACCCCTAGCCTTTGAAAGCTTTTAATATTGATAGCCAAATTAATTGTCACTTTGCTGTTTGGGTAGTGGCGTGGTGGAAAAGGTGAACACTTAACTGGGTATTGAAAAGAGAAGGTGCATCAAAGAGCGTGAATGCACTGGATTGAATTCTGTATTTGAGGTAACGATTATGGACCCGTCATATCCTTTATCAGGTTTGTGGCGAAATAGTTTTTCATGAAAAATAGCATTAGCATAGAGCATTAAGTATAGAGATGAGCTAAGAGTATGCAGTTTCATTTGTGAGGAAACTTAATTCTCAATTACATTTTTGCCGCATCATTGTCTAAAAAACAATATCAGAGTTTTTTTTTTGTCTAAATAATCTCATCGTTTATAGTAAAATTCTGTGTATGCTTGCCGTTCCCAGTAGAACGTATCGTTATGTTTGTTGGGCCACTAAAAGCTCTTCCACCAACATGTTATACTGTACAAATGAACCCGCTGTCTTGTACGTACATTACTCTACAAAAATACAGTTTTGGATACTAGGAAGATTGTTTTATTTTTGATTAAAATTTTAGATTGATCAAGAATATAGGCAGCAGTGAAGCTATAATTTAATGAAACAGAAGCAAATCCAAAGTGTTATTTTGTGTACCTTCAAAAAAACATGATTATTATAATTAAACACTAAGGGTCTTACTACAAAACAGATAAACACACATTCAACACGTGTTTTAGAAAATTCTCCATATATTTTTTTCTAAAAAACGTGTTGAACGTGTGTTTAACTTTTATGTAGTAAGACCCTAATTAAATAATCATGCTTACTTGTAATTAAACCTAGTATTGAACAAAAAATACGGATACAAATACTCGGATACAAAAAAGTTAAGGAAAATTTTCTTCAGAGAAGCAATCACCTGAAAAGATTTCGCAGAAAGTAAACTTTTGTAGATGAATCCCAGATAAACCTTAAAGGTGCTGAGGACTACCAAGAATTAAGTTCTACTGTTCTACGTATGAGATACTAGCTATTTAATTTGCTAAAACAATAAACAATTGGAAGAAAAAATCTCCATAAGACTTAATAAAAACTATCCGACCGTAGATCTTCAACAGTCCATGACCCAATGAATAAAACTCTAGTCTACCTCAAAAAATACAATCCTAAACAAAAATACATTTAAAATGTAGTGAATAAGAATACATATTTCAGCGTCCCCAGAGCACTAGGTATCTAACCTCCGTCATTCAGTAACAAAACAAAGAGCATAATAAAACCTTTAAATAAAACGGGCACAATTATTTTTATCACAGTTACTTGGTTGTGTCCCTATGCGGCCACATTTCACGGCGTGCCAGTCCTGACCACGCTTCACACACACCTGAGACAATGGGCCGTGCCATCTGTTCCTGACGTAATCCGAAGCTTCCTTGTGACGTCACGGCGCATTGCATTACCTGCTAGTTAGCCGTGGTTAGGTGTTTGATTAATTTGGTTGTTGGTTAAATTGTGGTGAAAATGTTGGGATTTTTTTAATTTTATATGAATAGCTAACCCAGTGTAATGCTATAAGTATACTTTCATCATGTCATATGCATCTTCAGCAGTCAAAACATAATGACAAACGCCGATACATCAACCTCTGTCAAACTTCAATAGATTTTCAACCTTAGCACAATACTTAGTGGAAAGTTGGTATTTGATTGGTAAATTTTGACAGGCTCGGGTAGGTTGACCTGCTGGCGTACTTTTGTTGAAAAGAATAGGTCTTCTTTTCTACACTAGATATCCGCTCGAAATCGAAACTTTCTTTAATATTCTTAAAAAAAAACTGATAAAACACTACAACTGTTTATTTATGGATGAAAATTAGTTTCGTTTTTGAGGTTCAACTCGCTTAAAAATTGTAGCAACTATTTCAAGCGAGTGCTTAGAGCAATCTATTCAGCGCTTGATTGCCAAAGACAACTTGATCAGTTCCGAGTACTACTAAGTGCTAAGTAGAGAGAAGTGTATGCCTAAGTACTTATTACGTAATCTGTAGTACCTTCAATAGTAACTATGTTTGTTTGAAATTGATTGACATACAGTCCATTCGCATAGGTCATTACCCTCGGGACTTTGTTACCGTGCATATGTTACTATCTGAAAATTATGCTCTATATTGCTGTGGATGCTGGTATGCTATGTTTGGGTACATATTATTGAGTGGTTTCTTTGGAAGAATGGAATACATAGTTTTTATCTTAAAATTAAAATATTATTTGCTTTATTGCTAAGAGTACCTTTCCGACTTCATGAGGGTGTGAGGCAGGGACTCGGTTGACTTACCTACTTTCTTAAAATTCAACCCTGTTCATTTCAGGTACTTCCCTTACATAATCTTGCTCTAAGTTACTAGAATATGTATTCCAGTATTTTATTTTTATAATTACTTCATTGAAAAGTTGCTCTTACAACCCTTTAAAAGTGACATTCCACTGAACACATAATAACTCGATCACAGACAAGTTAAAATTTAAAAAGACGACGATCCCAATACTAAGTTCCATATTATCTGCATCAAATCCCGTCTACGTGCCTTCGTATAATCATCCGGATAAAAGAGGCGTGCTCACCTTATCCCGACCAAGTTTATCTACAAGCATTTCATAACACAATCATATTTATTCGTATAGTATAGTATCAAAACTATATGAACAACAGCTGGCCGAATGGAAAACGCGAGTCCGAAATGTCACCGGAACTGAAATAAGGTTGAAAGCACAATTTCGAATGATTTAATACTTTTTTTTCGGTATGACATATTGTGCAACGAATTTATTTGTGTGCGTTTAACTAGGGGCGTCTATTAAACACGTATGCAGTTACAACATTGTACCATTTCGAGGGGACCGTAGGGCTAATAGTTTTATAATGCCTAATGTCGTAAGTAGGTTGTGTAGAAAAAAGGATAAAAAGAAAATATACGTTGCAGTTTTTAAGCAGATGAATCAAAGCAATGATGTTAATTGAAAATGAAAACAATGTCCAATAAATAAATTGTATGATGCTGCTTTATGGATTTAGAATCTTCCAAAATTAGGTACAGACAACAGCACATCAAGTTACCACAATCTGTCAAATTTCTGCAATAGATTTTCAACCTTATCACAATAGCGGAAAATTAATATTCGATTGGTAAAGTTTGACAGATTCATATACGTTGACCTGCTGTTGTCTGTACTTAATATAGAATTTGATATTCACATTGGAAAAAAAATGAATTAAGGAATGTCTTATGATATACTTACTTTAATTTCCTTTTATACTTACCTTTCCAAAACAAAAGAAATAGTTCATACAAACGTATCGGTATTTACATAGATTTCCTCTTCGTGTTCCGTTTCGTACGTGATCGGAACGTATCGGTCACGGAGCGGAGGAAATTGTCGCCTTATGTGTCAATGGGGTCTCAGGATGTCAACTGTTGCTATCGTCCGTTTATGTATCTTAGATATTGTCTGCAGCTCGTTGTTTGTAATCTAAACAAATATTATAAAGCTGAAGAGTTTGTTTGTTTGAACGCGCTAATCTCAGGAACTACTAGTCCGATTTGAAAAATTATTTTAGTGTTAGATAGTCCTTTTATCAAGAAAGGCTAGAGGCTACTTTTTATCCGGGTGCGCGCTGTAATTCCCACGGGAAAGCGGGTGAAACTGCTGGTGGAAGCTAGTCTTTAATATTTATTTCTTTGCTCAACTAAGTCAGAAGATAGATTCGTGTAGGTAGGTATCTATGGATCTCCTAGGTTGGTTCTTGAGTTGATGTTGAGAATGAGAAGTAGTAGACTAAGCTCCAGTTTCACAAAGTTCTAGATAGCTATCTAACAGATACAGCCATAGAAAAGTGGTCAAAATCAAAAACATTTCTAGAACTTTATCTAGAACCTTTGAAACTGGCCATAATTGTTATTGTTTCACAAGAAAAATATAATTAGCGTTTCTTCAGTTCAGAAAAAAATTCTTCATTTTTGAGGCTTATCAACAAAAACAATATATTTTCAGTACTTAAAATACTCACACGCCAGTTCCCATGAGTAGACATTCTTGTCTTATGGTAAGTATAAATTCATTAAATGCTAATGACTTTGGGCGAGTGCCCATTCTCACCCTTGTCAAATTATCGCACAATGGATGAATCCTCATAAAGACATTCCGCACTTTTGTTTGTTTGTTTTCCATGTATCGCTTATTTATTGTTGAGACTTTTAGATGATCATATTTGAGATGTAAGTTGAGAATAAAATCTGCATAGTCCATTATCATCACTAGTCCGGCTATGACACCGTATTTTACAAGGTAGACTTCGGACTTTGCAAATCAGGTTTTCTTTCTCTAGAGTCAAAGATATCATTTTTGTACTGTGAAAGTCAGCCTAGTAGTTTTTGTATGTGTACCTACAATTGTATTCGCTCATAAGTTTGACTATGACTTTTAAAACACACTTAGCCAAAAAAAATATACCTACATAAAAACGCAAAGTTTATGCAAGTACAGTCGAAAGCAAGTCAGTGTACTCAAATCTGTCAAATTTTACCAATCGAAAGGTTGATTGATCGCAAAAATTTGACAGATTTGGGTACACTGACTTGCTGTCGACTGTACGTAAACATCTATTTTAAAGACAGTGTAATCGGTCGCTCATACGGTATTGGATGAACGCATTACGTTTTCAAAAGATCGTTCAACCCATTGTATCCGAAAAGCGATCATGTGCTCAAACCCTTAGTATCGATTCTGATTCGAGGGTAACCCTTCAATGAGTTACTACACGGGGGAGTTGAGTCGTAAACGGGGATGACTATAGTATTTACGTGTTGGTATCGGAATGTGCTGAAAATTTCTCGTTGGAGCTGTAGAAGTGTTTCTGTTAATAAATATAACGGGCTATTTTTATTGTTAAAGCCCACCTCCTGCAGATGAAGTCCTCCTCCTTATGAAGTGCTACTTAACACAATTTTCTCGTTATTTAAATAAAAAATAAAAAAATAGATATTTATTACAAAACAGAAAATTATTCGAAAATATAAAAAATATGATATCTGGAACATAAAGCTCATTATTTAATAAGACCGAAACAACCAAAACAACAAAACTTGAACAAACACCGCACAATAATTTACAATTCACCGTGAAACATGCAAGCACTGTAAAGATACGTCCAACATTAACTATTGAAGGTGAAAACACACATTCTGGACTAATGTCCATTGTAAAGGCAACAAAGTACCCCCAATCAAACTAACGCTCGACCGCAATTTGTTTGAAGCCGAGAAATATTGTGTTCCTTAGTGTTGGCGGGCTTGTGTAACCCACATACGCTAATGTGGCCTACCTAGAGATAAGTGAGGGAGATATTTGTGCATTCTGTACTAAGGATTAGTAGGACCTCAATTTTGTATGAGAATTCTTAGGGTATTAATGTGACATTGTCTTTTTGCACACCCTAAAACTGCCTGAAATGTAAATGTTCACTTACTCAAAGGGGAATATCAATGATAAACGATGAAAAACATAAACTAAATAAATAAATATGACTTCAAATAAATATGTTTTAGTTTATTTATTTTTGAAAATGAAATTAATTATTTTTCTTTTCAGCAAAATGCATAACAAACTGTAGACGTGTATAAATATATACAGTCTACAAAGCGATTGCTAATTGTTTATTTAAAAATTAACTTTTGAAATTATTTATACTCCAAACGGCTGCATGACCTTTGAACTTACCTATTTATTAATGCAACGTCGTCTATCTTCTTAAAATAAATGCATATTTTGTTTTTGTAAACTGAAGACATCACTTGACATCTATCTGCCAGTCTTTTGATGAAAACCGAATGAGGTTTCTTGTCACCCTTCTCGTAACACATAGACAGTTTTTAATCGTTTCAGTAATATATTTTATAAAAATTCTGCTATTTTTTTTTTCACAAAGCGACTTTAATTTAATTAGTTTGTTGAAGTCAACAGCTATGACTGTTTTTTTTAATTCTACCGTTTAATAATTTAATTTCTAAGCTTACAAACTTAATATTGACCTAGAATTAAATAAGGTAATTATTAGAATGTAAATAATTTTAAAAGCACAGTTACAAATATTGAATATACTTTAAAAAAAACAACATAGTTTAGCTCGTAAAGTATCTACACCAATAACGGCCCTAGATAATATTTTCCATCAGATCTTACGATTAAAGAATTAGCTATAAGGGATAATGAATAAACAGCAATCAAAACATAATCTTTGACGGCGCCGACTTCCCAGGGTTGCCACTCTCCGACTTGAGGGAAGTTCAATCGTACTTTAAACGAGTTAATCCCCTTTTATTAAATGTTGATGCTCTCCGCGGCCGGCCTCGAGATCTCGTTCCTTTGTAACTAGTTAAAATTCTACTTTGTATTGCTAGCTTTTTGGCAATTTGCGGCGACGAGATTAATTTCAAGTGTACTCATAAACATTTCTTGACTCACTTTTGTTTGTCTCTTTTTTTATTTAGCCAGGTTTTTTTACCAAATAAAAAATACCTTCTCATTTGATTTAAAATCTACTTAATTACTATGTGCTTATAAAATATCTCTATCATATATGTATATCTTATACCCAAGTATTATAAAACCAAGTACAAAGTAAAGACATAACATAATACTATAAAACGCGAGTATAAAAAATATGCAATCTTGTTTCTATGGTTCCAATCTAGAAAATGTCATCTCGACTCGGCATATGAATTTACACGAGCATGATAACTACAGCCTAGGCTGCCATGCATGTACTACGTAAGCCTATAAAAGAAAATTTAATCTATCGGGTCCACAAGCGGCTCGTATAAGCGTTTAGTAAAGCTGTCTACGTCATAAGAGAAGCGTATTTTTTGCGAATGTGGCCGATCGGATTAATTTTCACGAAATCGTTTTACGGATTTCCCCACTTGCTGTTACTCTTTATTTTACCCCGCGGTATCATCTCTAGGAAATTGTTTCCATGGATCCTTTTGGGCTTTGAGCAAACAAAAAGCTTGTTGCCAGTCGTGTTTATAGTTATTTGTTTTAGGAGCTGATGAAATCGTTTCGAATTGGATTAGCGTACGTTTCTTTTATGTCACGATCTGCTTTATACACACGGTACGTTTGCATTTTAATGCCACCGAATGCCACATTAAGTAACCCTAAAATTGTTTATTTTCATAGAATATTAGCGTTTTATTAAGCAACAATGTTACAAACGTAAGCACGGAATATTATAAATTCGTAATAAAGTTAACGTAGTCGATCATAAAACTTCAGGTTTCTAGTGCATTTAATTTTGTAGCGGAATGTCTGCAGGTTGCATCGTCTACTCAATTTTCCCGTATCGGTATAAATAAAATAGTTTTCTGTTCAAAAACTTGTAATAGAGCGGTATATAAATACTAATTTATCGAACTACTAAACTCGTTCAGGTTGCGAACTTGTTTAAATAAAATAAACTACGCGGGAATATTTTCCGCATAAAATGTAAATAGAAAACCGCGTTGTTTACGGTATCATGTATAAATATCAAATATACTGAACAAATGAGAGGGTATTACCTTTTGAGAGATAACACCGGCGCCGGCGGCGGGCGAAATCATTTCCGTTGCGTCAATCACACGTCCCGGCCGTCCTGTCCGTCTACATACGTCCACTAATGAGTTCGCGAGCCAGTTCAAATCGCATCTAGATTGAGAACCCGCCGCTTAATTATTTTTCGGCATAAGTACCCTCAATTGCGTAAATCGATCCGGTATTGCATACGCAAGGCCTTAATTAAACCAATATTTTTGCTTGCCGCTTTACCAAACTTGTAGTTTATTTTAACAAAAAATATTGTTCATCGTAAAATAAAAATAAATTGAACAACCACACGATACTTAATGGCAAGACGTTACATCATATCACTATATCTTTATTGGGTCAAGTTTTATAGGCATGGAAGGCTGTCGCCGCTGACCGCAAGTAGCGGGGCCAAGTCGGAAACATTAGGGTTCCATCAGCGTCCATATTTTCCGGCGGGCGCTGAATTTTCACGGAGGCCGGAGCCGGCCGGCATCTCGACACGCCTTTGCACTCAGACACTGGCGTTGGATGAAGTGGAATTGTGTACCCTAGTGCCTCTCCACGCCAATATTTTTACACACTTTTACAGTTTAAGATGTGGATTTTGTTCCGCTACTTTGGAGATCTTCCGTAGTCGTTTTATGTTTCAAGCGGAGTCTTAGAATTTCTAAGTGGATTATAGTACGAACTTTGGGAAGTATTTCGACTTGCATTTTAAAAATACATTTAAACGTTAAAACTTATATCTTACTCTTTAAATTTTGTACAGCGATATACCATGCCATCAATCTAGTAGACCGCGTAATTTACTTACAACATAGAATCCAAAGGAAACTTTTCTCACGGCCCATAAAAAATAAACATCTTATCTCATAAGTTCGGGCAGCTCTCTGTGAAATGACACCTTTGGGTATCTTTGTCGCCCAACAAACGCCGCGTGAAATTGAAACAGTCCGGTCCATACTCCAGAAAATTTCATGATGTCAAAATCCTCCCTTTTGATTCTTTTTAATCCTGCTAAAACAGTGTAACGAATTGTTCAATTTTAAACCTATTACTATATTTGTTTGTAAAATCTTTTAATATGTTTTCGTCTAAGTAATAGACAATTACTTTGAAACAATTACAGGGTTTATAACATGCTAAAAAAAGCGGTAAAAATTAACAACGGAAAATGATAATGCCGCAAACTGTTTATAACAACCTTTCCGTTAATATACTCAACAACTATAAACACAACTTGAACCTTGAACTTTAATAGGGAACCTCGAAGTGAAACAAACTCTTTTACGTAACTTGCTGCACTTTAGGTCGCGGACATTTATGCAGCAGCAACTTTCAAACCTTCGCAATTTTGTAGTGTAATACAGTTCCTAAACACAACGGATCCACCGTTACACTAACATCTATTATACGGCTAAAAAAGGAACGATGGCAAGTTGCTAGTGCATTTATGACCCCGAACTGTACAAAGTGCATTAAGTAGGTCTCCACACTAAACAAATTACGAGGTCGCTTGTAATGAATATGTCTGCGATCTATCAGAATTAGAAGACCCTTCCCCTGTCACTCGTATGATCGATGTGCGGAAATGAAGACGATCTTTTTCTAAGAGTGTGTGATATAACACGGAATCGTACACACTTCATCACCGCGAACAGACATACTCGTATGTATGTTACAAGTTTTAGTTGCAACGTACTTTTAGTTAGTACATTATAATTAGTTATAGTTTTTACTGTTGGTACATAAATGAGTACCCACTACTATTTATGTTTGGAATCTTAAGTCAAATTGTCTGCAAAATAACAATGGTTTAGTTATTACGTTAGTTTTACGCTCTGGTATAAAGATATCCCTGGTTATTTACATAAAAGTAGGTGCGTATAAATCATCTAAATACGTTTGTATAAGACAGTAGTTAATGCTCACAAAGAACAAACTGTCCGACATGTGATAAGTGGCAAAAAAATCCTACAAATGCATCCGCCGCCGACGCTCAGAATAATTTATTACGGAAAGGATTTTAAAAACACACATCGCCCGAATCCTCGGATAAAGCTGTTTTAAGAATATGTGAGAATTCTTTCAGGTGATCCCGAGAATAATATATATCATTTCTACAGGCTGGGAATAAGAATTCATTTGAATTTATTTCAGAGGTGAATGTTAATAAAATATTGAAGCGAAATTAATATTTGAATATTACGTTTTGATGTAATAAATTATGTTAAGGACATAATATAACGATACTAGAAGCTAAAATAGCCATCGAATTAACATTAGTGACAAAGAAAGAGTTGGAATGTTCATCACGACTAAAGCGATATTATCGCGATCAGCAATGAAGGCAACAAAATATTGTTTACTCGCCTCTCATCTTTCCACCCGCAGTACAATCGGTCCCATTCAAGTTTCATTGCAATAGCTATTGTATTTGCTGAAGGCTCTACTGCTCATGTCGATTGCCAATCGAACGGTTCGCGAACGCCATTTGCCAGGAATGAAAGGCTGCTTGATTATTTGCTAATCTTGGCCCGACTGTGCCGACTGTACGAGCACGCAAACGCTTCGCTAAACTCATGCAAAACCATTTTCATTTAGCTAGCACCAGTACCAGTTATATATAAATAATTATATATAATTTAAAAGTGCAGACGACGTCCTGTGAGAATACACGGTGACTACTGCTAGAGTAATTGCCGTCCCGTCGCGTCGTGTGTAGGATATCTACGGCGGATTAATTAGCTCGCTCCCACTACGAAACTTTTAATCTTTATAATGTGTGTACCTGTGCACGTTTGTATGCATGCATCGGAATATATAACGACATTTTTCAATCCACTATTCGAATGGAAAACCGAAACATATCGGATATTTGGTCATCGGACTGCCACCGCGAACGCCGCATGTAATCGAATCCGCTATTGAAACGATCACAGTCTCTGTTTGTGTAGAATAACTAAATTATTTGTGTTGCCCGTCGTTTCGCTGTCATATCGTAGAATATCAAGCCATTACTTATAGTTGAACTTCGAAGAATTTATTAGTCTGATATCGCAGTCATAGAATTATTAATGTGCTTGTTACTTGGTTAGATCGTCATGTATAGCACTGTGTAGCTAATTATAAATTTACTAGCTTTCCGCCCGCGGCTTCGCCCGCGTGGAATTCGGTTCGACACACAGCGCCATCTACAATCCATCCATCAAGCAAACAATATTTTTGTTTTCCCTCGGGAATATCTATTTTTTTCGGGATAAAAAGTACCCTATTATTTAATCCGGACTTCTAACTTTACGTCTGCAAAATTTCAAAGCAATCGGTTCAGTAGTTACGGCGTGAAAGCGGAACAAACAAACAAACA
>NWSH02000050.1:7601691-7615003 GCA_002382865.2 Heliothis virescens | reverse complement strand
CCACCAAAAACATTCTGTAAAAAACTAGCCAATTCTCGCTGAAGCTGCTTGTTTATCTCTAAAAAGTAATGAAATCTAGACAAAGTCGTGCTGAGTCTAAGGATTCTTACGGCGATTTCTTTACTGTTATAGTTAATGCTATATGACTGGCCGTTGACTTGTACTCACTAACGTATAAAGAATGATCAACAGCCAGTCATATAGCATTAACTATAATAATAGTAAAGAAACCGCAGTAAGAATTCTTAGACTCAGCACGACTTTGTCTAGATTTCATTACTTTTTAGAGATAAACAAGCAGCTTCAGCGAGAATTGGCTAGTTTTTTACAGAATGTTTTTGGTGGGATATAATTTTCAGATATAATGTGACCAATTAATTTAGTGACACTAAACTCATGCGAAACGCCTCTTTGATAAAAATCTCGTCGCTTCTAGCAGCTTCTTGAAATCCCTTCGAGGGCGTCTACTTATCTTGCTACTGTCGGCCAACACTTTTACAGAATCTCGACAAGTTTTATGTTGTTCTTAGAAGATTTTGTCTTAAAGTATTCTATCCCTTAGTTACCTACGAAAGTCACGTCAACTTACTCCACTTCACAGAATACTTCTGCGGAATAACTCTTATTCTAAAAAAATCACAAAAGCAAGTTTCAATTTATTTCAAAAAAACACAAAGGACTTTGATTGTATCCAATAAATTGAATCGAGGTTTGATTTTCATAGTTAGTGACAGATTAAACCATTTCGATAACTTTTTCTGCAGGAAACTTACCAACGCGCAAAGACCCAGAAACCAATGCAATAAATTAAACCTCTCAGGGACTGACCCGTCTACGGGTTTAATTAACTTTTCACTAGGCATTTTTAAACGAATAAAAAAGTTGGAAGGCAATATGGTTACTGAATCACATTGTTTGAAAAAGTTTCCTTTCCAGTTCTGCAATTGATCGGTAATCTTGGTGCTGATAGTCAAATTGTTTGAATGTTGGCTTTTGAGAAAATCTTCATATTTACTAATCATAGATAAGTTTTGATCATTGAGACTTGTTAACGGGATGAAATTAACTCTGTTATGAAATAAATTAGATGTTTTAAAGTTAAGGTCGTAAGTTGTGAGAAACTGATGTTGAAAGGGAAAAACAAAAAAAAACTCATGTAGATTTGTAGGCGTTGAATTACGAGACCTACCTCCGATGAAAAATTATAAAAAATACCTCAGTACAAGGCCAAAAAATGACATAAAAATAAACTGCTGGTAATATTGCACCTGCCTTCTAAATTTGACATGGGTCGTCTTGCATGTATCACTTTGACAGGCCGAGTAAATTTCTGTCGCATGCCTGAATAAATAATCACGTCGTTTACGTCACAAGAAACCATTGAACACACGGATAGGCTCATGAATATTCAAGTTATATTATCATCTCCAACATTACATGCCCAGGGCGGGCACATGCATATTATTTTCTTAATACGACTATACTAGATCTTATTTCCACTATAATTTTCGTGGAAGTTTTCCACGTAGAAGTGGGTTATCTTAATAGCTCTATGTTACCACTCTGCGCTATTAAATTTCAAAAAATACAAAACTGTACTGCGTTTAGAAAATTGACACTATTTCCTATTAGTGGTGGTCAAATCAGAGAGGATAGGATTCCACATGAAAAAAATAATTGGGAATTTAGATTTGGAAGAAAGAAAAAATTCTTACCTATCAAGAACTTGTCGACTATGTTAATTAGCTCACTACCACGACTATTTTAATAATGCCAAGAAGATTCCAAGAAAAGGTCGACTTAAAAAATGAAAAAGCTTTTATTTGTTAGTAAACAAAGCGATATAGTGGCAAACAGAGACGTTTTGGCTAAGGCATAGTAATATATTAAGTGCTAGCACGCGACCTCGCAATAAGTCTGCCTCGCCTACTTTGCCGCTAGATAACAATTATAAATCTTACTAATACTTCTCACTGTCCACACCGACCCATTGTAGTCAAGTTTTGATTTTATAAAAATAAACTTTATTGTTTAATGTCTAAAGACTATTATGCATTGGTATTTGCATTACGTATAATGTAGTATTACACTTTTAACTACAATGTTAGGAGAGTCTTACGATTACGATGGCTTTGCAGTATTGAGCTTCAGTTTTTATTTTGCTTAATTTATTTTATTATTTCCTTGAATGTACTTAGTGCTTGTTATCAATGTTCTCTTTTAAAAAATGTTAAAGACTTGAATTAAATATCTTTATGTAAGGACATAAAAATAATGTAATTACTTCTATCAATTGAGAAACATTAATTTCGAGGTAAAACTAATCAAATCGCAGCACAAATTAAGAATTCTAGTCAGGCGATCCAAAAGTTCGACTTTCAGTTTTTCTAATAAAAATAAAATTGGAATGCAATCTAAAAGTTTAGCCCCACAATGTTGGCACAAACAAAACTTTGTTTTATATAAATCATTCGATTCAAATAAAAAGCAGAACCAATATTCATAAAATGTTGTGGATGTCTGACATCTCTCACTAAGCCCCTTCAACGTGTGGCATACGAAAGTCATAAAAAACTATGTTATGTTCCAAAATATTCGGATCCGTTGTCGTGGACAGGACATCATAAAAGCATCAAGAAGCCATCAGAGGTAGTAACAGGTTGTCCCCGCATACAACATTCTTTACATTTTTACCCGTTTGTGTAAGATAAATGGTGTGTTTCGGGTGGCTGAGAGTGATATTACCGCGTCATGTTATTTCGGCTTGTATACATCTAGACAGATTAGTGTGTGGCTACAAACGATGAATGGTTTTGAATGGCTAAAGCATAATGTTGTGTACAGATTTTAAAAAGGAGCTTAAAAATGTCTTAATATTTTCCTAAAGGCTGCACCATAATTTTGGATAGTTCGTCGCTTGTGAATAAGTATAAAATAAGTAGTAAAATATTGGGAAGGCACAAAAATATTGAACCATTTTTATACAAAACCTTGTTGGGGGTATAGGTACATTATTTATTTTTATGACTCTTGAAAACTTCTACAATCAAACATAAAAAAAAAACTACATTTCATACTGCAATTAATTCACGTCCGTAGTTCGCAGCAATCAAAACAAACTTTCATAATAAAGTAGCAAAACATTAATTTTGCCAAAGTGTGAGCCGTGAAGTCTGGGTGCATCGGAAATGTTCGGTGACTGCAGTCGGCAGTCGGCGTCGCTCCTCACGATGTTTATATCAGTTTAAAAGGCGAGTACACCGATCGCAGCGTTTCCTTTAGCGACAACATAAAAGAATTTCCAAGAAATAACGCCAGCATTTGAATAGCGGTACAACATGTTCCTGAACGCTTTTCACCGGCTTAAAACAGCAATACTATTGCTTCTTGAATTTTCTCTAAATGTTTTTAAAGTAAATTGTCTTGTTGTAGATTTTTGTTGTCTGGTTTTTGTTCAAGTCTTTGGTTTAGATAAATTATTATATCCACATACATGTTGTCCTTATCTTTTTCAGTAAATAATGTCCTGAACAAGTATAGATCGGGATCGCATTAGAGGAAGATTTTGCTACTCTCACTTAACTGAAACTCCAGTGGTTAAGTTGCGGTAAAATAAAGTAAAAAAATATTCATTATTTATCCATTGTTATTGATACAAGCAAAAGATTTTCATTTGAATATTTAAACTGAACAATGTTTCATTACATAACGAACCATTGGGTACCAGTGAAATTTCACACTTATTTGAGTGTAAGTAATTTACAATTACTTTACATTTAATCAAAATTCACAAATAAAAAACAATGAAGTATATTCTCAATAAAATTGTTTTACATTGAATAAAGCTTTTCGTATCGTTGTAAATCTTTTAAGGATTGCTGTTTTTATTTTTCTCTGTCTACGAGGATTATTGTACTTGCAATAAAACGTACACAAAGCGAAACTGGGCTACAATCTTTATAAGATTTATTTAAGTACTTTAACATGCTTCGCTATTCTTCTCGTATTTTAAGCAAATATATAACTAACGGCTGAATGACAGTATAAGTAATTCTCTAACATTGATCTCTAAAATAAGAAACTTATTCATCAATCTTTCATTGTAAATGAATTCATCCATTATGAATGAAAGATTATATAGATATGTTTTTTTTAAACTTATTTATTTATTTTATTTATTTATTTTATAATTTATGTACACACTGGAAACAACAATAAAAAAAAGGCATAATACATTTGAGTACAAAGGTACTGCTTATTTCTAAAGAAATTTCTGCCAGCAGACCTGCGAAAGGAGATGTGAGGAAGAAAAACATAGACAATAGTGTGCGAAAATTAAAAGAAATGTCTTAAAAGAACAGAAATATATGTATATATACATACAAATATCTAAATATATACTTATATAAATACATAATGCTTAAACTTATACATGTATAAATATATATCAATACATAAATATTTAAATTATAACCATTAAGAGGAAAGGTAATGCTCTTTAACGCGTTTCTTAAAGAGAGAAATAGTTTTTATATCGCGTATGCTAGGCGGAAGTGAGTTCCACAATCTTACAGCATGGATAGTGAAGGAATAGGAATAATAGTCGGTTTTATGAGGAAGGACTTTAAGGAGTGTTCTAAGATGCGACCTGCAGGGTGCATCGTTAGTACGAGCGTAAGAAAACCGCTCACGCAAATAGGGAGGATAAGATGGGTTATGTAGGATGTTGAAAAGGAGACAGAGAATACGAGTGTTCCTGCGAAGTCGGATAGGGAGCCACTTGAGTTCTTTGCGAAGATGAGATACGTGGTCATACTTTCGGAGACCAAAAACAAAACGAATACACAAGTTTTGCAAGCGCTCAAGTTTGTTTAATAGCTCCTCTGTGGCATCCAAATAGCAGGCATCAGCATAGTCTATAATAGGTTGAATAAGAGACTGGGCCAAACAAATTTTAGTCTTCAAAGGCAAGAAATTCTGAAGGCATCTCAGTGTGTGCATAGAGAAATGAACTTTTCGACTGACCTCGTTAACATGAGCACTCCACGAAAGATTTGAGTCGATAGTAACACCTAAATCTTTAGCAGTCACGGTATAATCTATGCAAACTCCATCAAGGTATAATGGCGGCAGAGACGTAACATCCACAGCATTACGAAAGAATCTGCTGCCTATGATCATGGCCTGTGACTTAGCGGGGTTTATTTGCAAACCAAATGACTTGGCCCAATCGCTAACACAAGCAAGGTCCCGATTCATAGCAGCAATAGCTGAATTAGCATCAGCAACAGGGAAATGCCGGTAAAGCTGCAAATCATCTGCGTAAAGATGGAAACTGGAAGAGATAACTGTAATAACAGAGTTAATGAATATAGAAAAAAGAATAGGCGAGAGAACACTACCCTGAGGAACGCCCTCGGTGAGATTACACCAGTCGGAGTGGGACTCCTGAAGGCGAACACACTGAGAGCGTCCCCGAAGATAAGAATTAAACCAGGTTAAAGCAGAAGAGGAGAAGTTAATAGATTTAAGGATACCTAACAGTATGTCGAAATCAACAGAGTTGAAGGCGCTACTAAAGTCAAGCAGTACAAGAACAGTAAGGCATCTGTTTTCCATCGCCCAGCGAATATCATCCGTGACTTTTAGAAGTGCTGTTACTGTACTGTGACCCGCCCGAAACCCTGACTGAAATGGGGAAATGATTGAGTTAGACGTTAAGAAAAATGATAATTGCTTGTGAACTAAGTGCTCAAAGACTTTTGAGAGAAACGGAAGAATAGAGATTGGTCTAAAGTGAGTTAATAAGGTAGGATTATTAGTTTTAGGTAAGGGAATAATGTGTGCCTGTTTCCAAGCTGAAGGGAAGGAACAAGAAGAAAACGAGTAATTGAAAATATGAGTGAGAACAGGAAGTAATGAGGAAAGGATGAGAGTAATCATGCGTGAGCACAACTTGTCATTTCCGACGGCTGAAGATGTGATCGCAAGTACAGATTTCTTAACGTCTTCCTCAGTAACATCACACAGGTTAAAAAGAGAATATTGTGGGACCGGCAGCCTCGAGAGACTATCCAGTGTCGAAGTCTTAACACCTGGATCAAGAGAAAAAGGGAGGATAGAGAAATGCTTATTGAGATCATTAAGGTTTACATCTTTACATTGGCTTACTGGTGATTTACCGATACCCACAGATTTGAGAAATTTCCATATATCAGAAGAATTGTGATTGCTAAGTGAGTCATGAAAGTAGCGTCGCCTAGCATCTCGACACAGATGATTGCAGCGATTACGTAGCGATTTGTAATAGGCGAGATTAAGTTCTGAAGGTCTACGTTTATACCTTTTTTTAGCTTTGTCCCTGCGTGCCATAAGCTCTTTAATCTGAGGCGATATCCATGGAGCAGGGTCATGCCTTACTTTAACTTGTCTGACAGGAGCGTGCTGGTCAAATAAATTAAGAATAGTACTATTTAAATATTCAATCTTATCGTCGATATTGGTGCACTCAGCTAGTGGAAGCCAGTTGATATCACCAGCATCACGCCGCAACTCCTCCAGATCTATGCCTTTGAAGTTTCGAAGATACAGAACTTGGGCCCTCCGCCTGGGAACCTGTATACGGTACGACAGATAAATGAGGTCATGATATGAGAAAGGAGCTACCAGTTGACCATGGTAGGAAACATTATCAGGTGAAGAGACAATCATAAGATCTAGTAGAGAAGGTGAGCAATTAGGAGAATTGTGAGTTGCAGAGAGAGGTAGAATTTGAAGATTGTAAGAAGACAAGAGAGAGTTGATTTTAAAGGTGCGAGAATCGTTTTTAATCAGGCATGTATTGAAATCCCCCATTATAATGACATGTTCATACACAGGACACAGATTACTAAGTATAGAGTCGAAAGAATCAAAATAGTCGATGTGGAGATTAGGGCTGTAGAACACTGCGAGCAAAATATTTGTGTGGTGAATAGTAATTTCAATAAATAAATATTCAGCCGACTCGGAGTACAGTGAAGGCGATGAACTGATCACTTTATAGGGTATTCCAGCACGCAGGTACATGGCAACCCCGCCCCCACCTTTCCCAGTCCTATCATTACGGATCAGCACAAATCCAGGAAGGGAAAATTGAGTAGAGAGAAGAGAGGGTTTCAAGAATGATTCCGATATCAGGAGGGCATCCAGGTGAGCACTACTAAAGGATGCCAAAAGATCAGAATAGTGACCAGGAACACTCTGGGCGTTTATGTGGGCAACATGTAAATTCTTAGGGTCATTGGAGAAAAGAGAAAAGAGTTTATCATGCAAAGTAAGCGGTGGAGAAGAGTCACTATCCGCACTAGCAAAGCTATCAGAAGAAGAGCATGAGAAGAAGCTGTCGTTAAGATCAGCTACCTCATCCATAATTAATAAGACAGTTACAAATATAATATAAATATGAAATATAAAAAGTATATAAAAAATAAAACTTAAATATTATTTATATGTAAGTAGGTTTCAAATTGAAAACCACCCCAACTCGCTGGTGTATTGGTAGAAATTATAACAATTAAAATTTAGTATGCAATTCAGGAGAAAAGCAAAATAAGTTACAGAAACAGAAAAATAAAAGATAAAATTACAACACAATCGATCCATAAATCAAAATGACAGTGAAAAGGAACGTAATTGTTATAGACAAGATACGAACATCACAACAACTGACATGTGTCACTGTCACATAAGTAAATGTCAAACAAAAATATTACTGGATGGCACAAGCTAAAATCTTTATACCGGCAATTTATCAAATTAAAAAAAAATTAGTAACAGTGAAGTGAAACAGCTAACTACTAATAACTAACTACCGGCCCAAGATAAAAGTAGAACATCGTTCTGCAACGCGGCCAAATTGAGAAGCTTATGCTAATACTTAAAGTACAACCTACCAAGTCACAGCAAATTACTGATTGTGTTACTTGTGTACACGGGCCTTCCTCGATCGCTTAGCAGGTGTCGCCAACGTATTACCTTTAGTGGATCTGAGATCTTCGGACTCCGTGGAAATGTCATTGTCAGCAACTGTGCATTTCGGGAACTTGGCAATTAAATCATTAAGCTCGCCCATAGTCTCAATCTTACGGCGGGATTTGTCAGGACATAAAACAACTATCTTGCCCTCCATGGACCAGCAATTTGCCATACCGAAGTGCTTGCGGGCAGCAGTAAAAGTCCGATGCCGTGTCTGCGTCAAAAACTCCGAGACGGTGATTCCGGTGCCCTTGAGTGATTTTTTGCTATCCCACACGAGTTGCCGATGTTCCATCCTGAAGAACCGAACAAGTATGGGTCGAGCCTTTTGCTGCGAGAAACCAAGCCTATGACAGACATGGATGGAGGTTTTGTTTACCTCTGGCACTTTAATTTGGTCGGTTAATATACTATGAACCACATCATACAGTTTTTCATCAGCTTTCTCTGGCACACCATGCAGCAGCAAAACTTTTCTACGCATAATAGTTTCATGCCTATCGAACCCAGCAGCAAGTAACTCAATCTGCGTTTTGAAATTGGAGAGCGCTTGACAGACAAACTTATTAGACTTAACATTTTTTCTTTTTGTTTATACTCTGGCTGTCCTCTGCAATTTCACCCGCGTCCAGAGCAAACTACTCGCTCCTAGGTTGTGCCAGTCTAGGTTTCGAAAATTCGCATTTCACCAAAATTCGCGAACCGATTTAGGTTCAGATATTTTGGTGTAAACAAGTTTCAGACAGACAGATACAGTTACTTTTGTATTTCTTCTAATATGTGCTAAGCTAGTATTCGAATATTGCACCAACCTATTGATACAGATTAGGTAAGTAATGTTTCTGCTGCACAATCTTCAGAACACAACTCTAGAAAAGTCAAAGCTAATCAGTAATTGAGGACTTTACTTTGAGTTATATAACTCAGAACTTATTCGTAGAATATTGCACTTTACCACTACAACGTAAACAACCCACAGTACTTATTGTTTTCCTTATTTTCATGGCGGTGCTAAGCTCCTACATTGTGCTTCAAAATACTAGGAACGAACTAATCCTAGACGCTTTCTCAGACTTTCCAGGAACCAGTAAAATATTGAACATCAACACTGAAAAACAAACAGGGATATAAAAAAGGTAAAAATAGCAGGTTTACTTATTAATTTTAATGATATAACCAGAAATTTGCTGAGCATGCCACTCGAGTGGAGTATGCTTCTTATAAAGGTCGCCGGAGTGCAAGCACAAAGTTCACCTGACGATAATCACTCGAAGAACCCCACTTCAAATGGCACGCAAGATAAACGAGAATTCTCTCATTTTTTTTTAACAAGTACGGTGGGAAAACAAACGTTGTCTTTTGTGTTTAGATTGTTGAGATACTGCTAGTTTAACTATGGAGTATTTTTCTTTCGTTTAGGACTGATTAGTTATCGATATGTTTGCTGTCTCGTGTAAAAGCAGTTTAGATATTAGATGTTTTTTCTTTTAGACTTAGATTTTCAATTATGACTTTTTATAATAGTAGAGTAGTTTTTATTCGTCTGAAAAGCAAAATTGAGTCAAGAATTGGTAGTTTAACTGCTGCACTTTGTACAGCATAAATAAAATATTTTTATTTTAGAAGAAATCATGATTGTTTTCATAACAGAAGCTACAAAATAAAAGCATCCTCATATAAAGCTGGCGTGGAAATAGAAATTAAATGTTTAGAATTGTACCGATGCCATATATCAGGATGAAAATATAGATCTACCTAGGTTATTCTCCAAGGATCTGTTCGAAGTTACGAGAAATATACTGTACGGTATCCTATACGTTAAACCGGCCATAAATAAAGGTGCAAACATTGTAACGTGAACAGAATTTTTAAGTATTCGTTCTTAGCTCGGCATTTAGAAGTTTTGTAATAATACAACAATTTTATGTGTAGTTATTTGTAATTAACAAAGTTGCTCGGTGGCAATTTAATGGTGTCTGTACCTGTTTGTGCCATGTCCTAGACTGTATGACTACAAAGAGTCTTTAAAAGTGAATGACACTGTTTTATTTATGACAAATAAAGATTAAGTGATTGTGAATCAAATATGTATTGACTACATAATCTATTTGCTTCACTGTCCTTATAAGTAAGTTCTAGTAGATTTTTCAATAAGTACCCGAAACAATTGCGACTTTTTTTCTTTACTTTATCGAATGAAACTCTTTAAAACCAAATAAACATGTATTTTATTAATGTCTCATGAAATACATATTCTGAAAACTTAATAGGTCAAACTTTGCCTGCTAGCTGTACCGAACCCGGGGAAGTGAAAACATCAGTCAGGCCAATATTGAATTATTTATAAACAGACAGTATTGAATGGAGTTAAGGAGTATTTTGACACCCGCTATTGACTGCATGCTTACGATGAGTTATGACTTCTGAATGATGGAGCCTTTTGTGTTCACAGCCTTTGTTACTCTTTATAAATGATTCTTTACTTTTCTTTAATGCCTTTCTTATTTAATATCTGTATTTTCGAATAATGGATATAATATTGCTTCATTTTTATTGTGCTTTTTGGTCTCGCTTTCAATTTACCTTTTTCTTATAGAATTGAAATGTTATGCTTTAAAAAATGTATGCAGTAAACCACGGTATTCCTTTCCGAGTATTTAAATGAAGATTATTTATCTCACTTAGTTCTCTGTAAAAGTAGAAACAAGGATTCATTTCCAAGTAAAAATAAAATATTTTCATCTGCGTAGCACTTTCGTAGCTGTATGTTCGGCTACGCATTTCGTAGTAAGCAATAAACGTAGCATTGTATAGTCAAATTTAGAACATACATTTATGGCAACAAATCATTGTCTTTTGACTATACTGAACTTGGTGAGTTATAGGTACTTATATAGTTTTTTTTTTATAGTAAAATCATTCACAGGTTTCATTGTGTACCTACTTTTATTTAGAAAAATCTGCGCTGAATAAATTACATTTTTATTCAAATTCATAACTATTTGTTTACAAACAGGAAATTAAGTTCAAGCTTTCCATTCTAAGCTAATTTATACAAGCACATTGTAAACGTAAACAACCTCTTTACTTCAGCTTACGGATTCAAATACCCCTTGAAAAGATCCCCATTCACTTGAAACAATTCATCTTTTAAGTGCAAAAAATCCGTTCCTTGTTCGAGTACGAAAGCAATCTAGCAAAAGCGTGTGAATGGGACCAGGTGGTGATTCATACTCTTTTTTCTTCCTTCCTTTAAGGTATGTATTCAGACTCATTCATGTATGGGAAGCGTTCTTAAGTGTACAACTTTCTGAATTGGTCGCAATTGTATTTTCATGTATGCTCGATTTAAGTTACATAATGTTCTTTAAAATTGATCAATTGATGTTTTGGTATTTTTAAATGAGTTCTGATTGAATTTTGGCTTCAGTTCCAATTACTAGACCAATAATGATACGTTTTAGATTCACATGATTTAGTGCACACTCTGTTGAACTGAACACTTGAACGCACACAAAAGGCTGAAATAAAAACTCATTATAACAATAGTTTATATTCCATGATTTCTGTAAAAAATAACGTTGAGTTGAAAAAAAACTAAATGAGCTCTAACATTTAACTGGTGATATACTTAATTTAAGGCTGTAAAACTAATGCTATTTTATTTATTAGTTTGAAGTTTTTTCTACTAGACTGTTGATAATTATAATGTATGTAAATAACTAACTTCGTGCTTATGCTACTATTACAAAAATACACACAAGTTATCTATGTAAAATATTTAAAAGTTAAAAAAAGCAATTCCATACATGTAAGCTGACTTTGACGGAACTCCAGGGGATTTTAAGTGCACTTTATCTGAAGTGTATTTACATAAACTCTTTTATAAAACACTGAATTTTTATATCAGCGTATATTATATGCTATCTTATGAATAGTGCACAATGTCTTGAAATAGAAAGGGTGGTATGTTTATCAATAGGAAAAATCGAACAGCAAATATTTTTAGCCCAATATAGCAATAAAAACCAATATCCGATTCACAGGTTTGTAACTTTCAAGATTATGTTTTTGTTCCCAATTGTAACTGAAAACCGATACAATGCGGTCACGGTACGACACAGGTTTGACTTCTGAATATTTTCATGTCTACTTGTAAACAAATCTAGCGCGAACCGACGCTCTATGATCGGACCGACCACAAAATTCAATTACGTGGCAGACAAAATAAAAACGTCCGAGGCAGTAGCGTATCGTTGATTTGTTTTCAGTTTGTTGCTTCTCTTTCCAACAGCACACAACACACGGCTATGTCACCAACAAAACTAGACCTCTGCCAACGTCAAATCTAAACAGCCTATCCTTATAAGGTAATGTGTCAGGGACCAAGATATCTGGTCATATGAAAGGCCGAAACGCCTCGACATGAGACATGACACTTTTGTCCAGATTTCATGAAGTTTAATTAAACATCTCCCGCGAGATGTTTTTTCGTGATACAAGTTGATTGGCGCCATTTGATTGACTAGAGGAAATTACATAAACAAATTATATTAATGTGATTGAGAACGTTTATCGGTGTTTACGATCCTCACTAGAGTTAAAATTGAGTGGGGAGTAGAGACCCGTGATTGACATGGTAATTAACAAACGCGTGAATTTTACCAGTTATGAGAATGTTTTGTGATTTTGAAAAACTTTCTTTAAAAGCAAATGAAGCGGTTTATTTTAGCTTTTTTTTTCTTCTATTCAGCTAAAACTCTGAATTGATGTAGGTCGTAGGCAAAATCCATTTTAAATATGTACTACTCTTTCAAATTCTGTCAATACGTTTGATGTAACAATAGGTATACATTTTTTTTTGAACCACAATAGAATCATTTTTCAAAGACAAAAACTATTCGGCAAACCAGTCTGCAAAAACAGAACTGTA
Organism: Heliothis virescens; assembly: GCA_002382865.2. Classification (NCBI taxonomy): domain Eukaryota; kingdom Metazoa; phylum Arthropoda; class Insecta; order Lepidoptera; family Noctuidae; genus Heliothis; species Heliothis virescens. The sequence continues at coordinate 7,602,054 of NWSH02000050.1, read as the reverse complement.
ACTTCGCATATGAAATAGGTTTCTCTTTAAACGCATCGTGTATTTCGTGGCAGTACATGTTGTACGCCGTTGTGCCATTGTGAAATATGTCATGAAGATAAAGGCGCGGCCCCACGGCGGTGCACGCTGTGCACGGGCACGCGGCGCATTTTAGCTGCGTGTATTCATTTGTTTGACAACGTGGGTCTACGTTTCCACTGGAATACACGAATATGACACACGACTATGTATAGCGTGGCACGGCGCACGGAGAGGCTACGCTGCGATAAGTGAGCTGTACGTAGTCGACGGTCATATTCGTGTATGGAGTACACCCACGTGGAAACGTAGACCCACGTTGACAGCGTTGAGCTATGTAACCGC
>NWSH02000050.1:7558144-7599626 GCA_002382865.2 Heliothis virescens | reverse complement strand
GCATTTTAGCTGCGTGTATTCATTTGTTTGACAACGTGGGTCTACGTTTCCACTGGAATACACGAATATGACACACGACTATGTATAGCGTGGCACGGCGCACGGAGAGGCTACGCTGCGATAAGTGAGCTGTACGTAGTCGACGGTCATATTCGTGTATGGAGTACACCCACGTGGAAACGTAGACCCACGTTGACAGCGTTGAGCTATGTAACCGCCTATTCGAGCAAGCCACGCATGTATCAATGACGTCAATTCGTGCGTAGCCTCTCCGTGGGTTGCAGTGGACACAACCACATACATTTTCTTCCAAAGCGAAGCTTAATACACGTGCGTAGTCTCTCCGTGCACTGCGGTGGGGCCGCGGCTTAATAGCCGACAAGTTTAGAGAGACGCTCTTCCCGTAGGATAACGTTGAGATCACCACTGGAATTGATGTCGTAACTAAAGGAAATATTTTAAAATTCTTTCAATATTTTTTTTTTACAAAATTGTTTCGTGTCATGTTAGTATTTCATTTTTAAATGGTGTTACTATAAAATTACTCTTCTAGGCAGTCGGTTATGAAAGTGATAACAATGACAAATTAAAACCAAAAATAAAATAAACAGCGTTTCAGTTTATATTGCGTATCTTTTAAGGACCATAACACATTACGTGACTTTAATAGTGTGAATTAAACAAAAAAAAAATGAAATTTTGTTTTTCTGCAAAATTATTCTGTCTTAATTATTACTTATGGTTCGTAATCTACCTATGAGTAAATAATTATTCATAACCTCAAAATAACATATTTGTCATAACTATGCAAGCATGAATGTCTGAATTAGTATAGATACACTTTAAAAGTACCCATTTACCTGTACGACTCTACACAGGCCAACATTGCCACAAGAAAATCCAACTTAATTTTTCGTCGCAAGGTATCTAAACTTAATCCCACCTACCGTGCTTCAAGAGGAAATGAATTAATTCTATTTTACACAAGAGTGTTTTAAAATAAGGAGGCGCTTTCTTGCAGTAGGAGAAATACCCCGTGAAATTAACTTCTGGATTCAGTTCACACTGGACACCTCGCAGGTACGAAAGACAAATGGCCTGAGGGGCCGCACTGTATAGCGTTGTTACTTTCATGAACGGAATTTGAAAAGATAGTTTATTGGAAAGTTGTTTAGAAAGATTATTTTTTGATTTGTACATCTTGAGTTTCATTGTTTTTGTTGAAACAATTGTTTCGTCGAGTTGGTGCTTTGGAAGTGATCGTTTGCACGCACATTGCTTATTTTTAATGTCGTGAATGTTCTTGTTAATAAATTAGTACCTGCTATAACTTTCAAATACTGAATATACCGTCCTATATGTATCCAAAACTGCAAAATGCATCTAACAACTGTATTAACGGCAACACATTTTATTAGCAGCAACATTATTATCAGCTATGATTTACGCGTCCCGCCCGAAGCACGTAATTTTGGGCCGATAAAACCGATGATACATTAGCAAGATTGTGCTAAACCTGACCTGGGACCGTTATTAGTGGCCAAATCTTGTCCTACCCTAAGTGACACGGCTCACGTGAATACTTTACGTAGTCGTGGGACGTTCATAAAAAAGACAATTTCCCTTATTGCCGCAATCTGTGACACATGTGCCGTACAGCGTATGTGCCGTGTAGGGTTATGTCTGCACCCGCCCTCATAAACGACAAAGTAAACCATAATTTATTGCGCATATTTAGGGTCAAACACATGACTCATAAATTGCTTTAGTATATTATTTGCGATAACTAGCCAGTAACTAATGGTAGCATATTACGGTGTGGCTGTGGTTGTTGTTTATTTTAAGTTATAAAACATACTGTCGTATAAATAATGGAGCAAATATAAACTTTTGGGTGAAATAATTTGACATTTATTCAATGTTGAATTTCTACATTAAGTTAGTAGTATACCAGCAAATATTTTTAGGTATTAAATGTCGAGTCTCTAATGAAACGGACAAGAAAATGTAGTGTTTATTTTCATTTCCAAGAAATAAAATTTGAAATGCGGCGATATGAATAAAGTACTGAAAACCAAGATACACGTTTATTGATTCAAGTTTGCACTAACGACCAAGTTGCTACATGAAAAATGTAGGTATCGCTTTGAAAATACTGACTGAACTTTTGAAAGTCTGAAACATAGCTCTTCTTTTATTCATGTTCTGACATGTGGCGCTCTCCGTTGTGTACAGGCTTTCTTCCTTAACAAAATAAACAACATTTACTTGGAGTTAGGTCCTTTGAGAGCCTGCCCTGTACTAATGTTTTATGGATGAGCTTTCATGCACTTACGTGGATATGTATGCGGGTATTGAATATTATTTGTATGACGTCAGAAAATAGAGACGTCTCACTCAGTTTGAAAAAGGTTCTATGTAATACCGAAATATATAACAAATCATATAGGCATACGTATGAAAAGACTATATTCTTATACAGATTCTTAGAACATTTTAAGATCACCCCCTCCACTGCTACGTGTAGGCAGTTCCCTTCATCACGAAAAACTATCTGTCTCTGTCTCGCAAGGAAAAATTTCACGCGTTTTCTGACGTGCCGCATGGTTTTCATACTTTAACTGCATTGCAATATTACGCCCTGTGGTGTAGTTCAAACGAACCAATATTCCGTAACTGAAATATCTTCACTGAATACCTTTTATATTCTCGCTCAAGAGCCTTCTGTTCGCAAGCGACTTGAAAAGTCGTATAAATTTCTATTGAGCAATCTCAAATGAATCCTGTGCGGTTGCTATACAGTTGAAAATCGTTTACGTTGTGTACGGCTTCGGAATGTTTCGCATCTGGTGTTTCAGTGCAAAACTTGTAACGTGGACAAGTGGGTATGTATAGGCTGTATCGAAACAAGCCTTCAGTCGCGGCGCGAACATGCTCGCGTGTAGTTGGACTCAAAGCTAGGTCCTCGCGCGAAATGGCGGTAACTTTCCGATAACTTTCGTATCGTAATACGCACTAACATATCTTTGTATTTTTACTATAAACTGCTTAAATAAAGTGTGTTAGCGACTGAATGACTGAAGTTTTGTTGTATTTTTAATTGTGTTGAACAATTTATTTGAAAATTTGACTGAAGAAGAGTTAACACAAGTTTTTTGCAAGTATGTTGAATCTTTACAAAATATTTTTATCTGATGTTTTATTTATTCTTTAATCTTTCTATTGCTTTTCAATACTTAATAGGCAAATTTTATTTTATGCCATACCCATTAAACATTCTTTCGGCTTATCTGATATGTTTATTTTTATTGCTCTAGGTATGTAAATAAACAATTATAGAAGAAAATCATTCGATTTCAATAGAATTCACTGCTGAAATCAAAATATATTCTGAATTTATTTGTGACGTATTTCTAAATGCTACAATATTGTTTATGTTCTAAGTTATTAAAAGTTAGTAGAACTTAACTAGAATAGAGTTTATTGCATATTTATTCAGTTATTTATACCTACTTTCTGTTTTTATTTTCGTAAGAAGTTTTTTAAATAATTTTAACCCTATTAAAATAAAATTAGCATAAATCTACCCATAATATAATATTACACTAAAAGTACGTGGTAACTCGAGAACCGCAATAATTTTAATTAAATGCCGGGTAATTATGAAATTGCCTCCCCTCAAACCTAAATTCAATTAAACTCACCGTTGTTATACAGGGTGGGCTTAACCGGAGCATTATTATAGGATCATTATACAGCCGGTTTACATGATAATATTTTACATATTTACTTGGTCGAACCACAGGAACGTTTTCGTCGGATAATAAATTTGCGTTTTCTGTGTTACTGCAGCAAAAAACTATTATAATAAATAAATATTAATTAGTTTCTGTAGTATTGAAAAGTAAATATTATGTACAATCTCCCAAGCCTACAAGCCTTACTCTTTTAGTATTGTTTTTACCACAGAAAATTAATAAAACAGTTGAATCGTTACACGTGGGTGCCTGCCTACAGTATTGTATTTAGACAAGCATTTTTTTCTCAAGTTTCTTTTAACTTTTAAGCAGTTATTTTTAATACTTTCCTCCACCCAACGCAAACTTGATATTGCAGTACTAAGAACTTTTAAATATTTAACTTCATAAAAAACTGCATACAGGAACACAATAATCAAATTATTGCAAAAAAGAGCACGAAATTATAAAAGGAATTTTGAGATATTTTTTTGGGTAAAATATCCGTAACGTACTTTCAGACTGCTCTTTACTTTGAACTTATTAAAATGGAGATTGGAAATATAACGGTAGGTATCCTATGAGGTGCATCGCGCCACCTGTATTGGATGACGTACCTAGATTTTATGCAATATCTAAGTATTATAGCTTGAACAATATCTATTACAGCCAGTTGCTTTTAGATAGAAGCATTGTAGTTACATATTGCTTTAAAATAAATAGCGGCAAGCATTATACATAGTTGGTATAAAGTTCTATCTCAAAGTTACTACTTACGTAAACACGACGTATTTAGAGCCGGTACAAGCCAAACAAATCTGCAGTAGGCAACTAATCCAAACCGTTAATCAAGCGAAATCACAAAACGAGGCAGTCGTAAATTTAAACAAAATAGTGCCAGCAAAATTCCCCGTGGAAATAATATTCGGACAAATGAAAATTCCGACCGATGCATTCGGGATCGCGAACGGCGCTCGGAGGTTTTAATTCCCTTGACTGTTGCGAATCGGCGCATGTTTTTTCATTAAAACGCATTCAATACGACGACGACGTGGCTTTGAAAAAGCGGACCTTTTCAAAAAATATTTTCCTGACATTCCACTGTGCACTGCGCTCGTTTCATTCACGGCTTTTTTTGTAAAGAATTAAAAAATCGACGCTTTTAATGTCTGCCTTGTGACAAGTACATGGGTATGTAAGTACGCGTAATGCAATGAAGTTAAGTCACCGGCGTTTTTTTTTTCAAATTTATTACCTGCCTGTAGTTTTTTAGATCCCTTATCAAGTCCAGTTAAGCCTTTACCCACAGGTATTTTATTATCCATAGCGTTCATTTGAAATGAGCAATAGAAATCATCCTTTACTTTCGTCTTTTGTACCAAAAGAAAAAGCGCGACCGCGAAGCATTCGTTATCTGAAAGTGTCAATAGGATTCAAGATTAATACAGACCACACATTAATCGCATTGATATTTGAATATTTTATAGTTTAAGGAGTACCAGAGTACCTTCTTCAAAAATATTTTAACTCTGTCAAAAGATCATCAAAAATAAATGCTGATATAACAATTTTCACCTCTCAATTCGTATCTGGAAATACGATTAGGATTTTTATTTTCATGATGCGATTCTATATACCTACTGTCATGCTTCCAATCATTACCACATGGCGGTAAATTACTAGAGGTGCGGTTGCGCAGGCGTCGATCGACAAAACAAGGACTTTTTTATCAAAAGTACAAGATAGAGAAGAAAATAAATAAAGAAAGTCAAAGTTTGCCTTTCGCCTAAGATAACATACCCCTAAATAAATTACGTTAATAACATTCATTTTATTTTGGTGGCTCAAACAAATCTCAGGCAACACAAATTAAACTAAACCCATTTTAAATCCAATAGCTTCATTCTATTTTGACATAAATATACGTTACAGAAGTTTATCACCTGCTAATTACAGTCCTTTCTTAGCTGTCATTCGGACCGCGTTGAAGTAGTCGTGTTGTGGTCTCAATGACACCCTCACCTCTCCATTACTGCGCCATGGAGCAGGGTTAACGACTCGTTCGCGTGATGGCACACAACTTTATGCTTATTTATACGATGAGGCGAACAAACTCAACGCTCGACATTCAACCGTTACAACAAAGCCTGCGACATATCAAATCTCCATTATCAGCGGCCGCCGGAACAAACGATGGCCTTGTCGAATTTTTAAAACTTCCCCTTCGGTTTCATATTCAGGTCGAATATTAGGAACTTAAGAAAATGGCACAGTATGGACGGCAGATTTATTTTTATAGCGAATTTTTTTCTTACACTTTAAAATGTTCATTAACCCACCGAGAGCCCTCGAAACCTATCATAAGTTCCATTATGAAATCAAAAAAGGACTATTTGATTTCAGTAAATATGCAACTAAATGCAAATATTTGAGTAAATTCTGCCAAAACAAGCAATCCACAAAAATTCAAATAGAGATCCAAGAGAAATAGAAATCCAAGCATTTCTATTTCCACCTTTCCTTCATGAATCCACAATTCGATGGCGCTATTTAAGGCTTTTATGCAAGGGGGACATTTACGAGCGGATAATCACGGTCGTAAATGTCTACTAGTAACGCTAGTGCTATCAGTACACGACTTTAACTTGGTAATTAATTGCAATCTTGACATCTATCTATACTTTTATTAAATCTGTAGAGAGAGGTCAATTTTGTACATGAAATACATTTCCAAAATAAATAATAACTATCAGGGGGTGTTAGGGATCGATACTCATGCCAAAATAGCAATCAGTAAAAATTTTGTCTGTCTGTCAGTTTGTATAACCGTTATTGAAACAAAAACTACTTGACAGATTTTAACGAAACTTAGTTGGTGATTTTAATTCTTTTTCATACTCCCGAGCTGGTTATAGTATACTTTTCATCACACTAAAATCAATAGGAGCAGAGCAGTGGAGTTTCAGATCTTTGATTAGGACGACCCGTTATCACTGGCATAAGTGACATGATCCGCCTACGAAGTCGCTGGCAGAATTTAGTACTTACTTTATAAATATCTACGTCAGTAAAATATGTTTAAATAAAGATTTGACGAGTATTTTTGTCGCCTGGTCATTAAATAAGTAGGTAACTAATATCACACATTTGATACGTCTGTATCTACTATTACATAAACTACACGATCATTTGAGGTTACACGTGGATGGACTCTATTAATAGAAAAAATGGCCGCGCGTGCTTCTCTATCAAAAGACGGGAACTCTTTAATTTTATAGAATTCTTAGAAATATGTTTAGTCTTAAATATTTTAAGGTATACTCTCTATAGAAATGTTTTTATTAAAAGCAGTTGGTATACGGGTATCAAGGTTTACTCTTGAATATTTTTGAATTATTTTCCTTTTAGAAAAATGAAAGCTAACTTTGATTTGCTCCGTATTTTCATCATGCTAATACAAAAACTAGCGGGTACAGTCACATCTGATCGTACCGCAATTTCCAAATGTTTACCTACTGAGGCAAATGGGTCATTGCGGTGCGCGCCTATACGATGCACGAGCGATCTGCCCCGTGCTACTTACCCACTATTGTTTCAACCGAGCTCGTTATTGCGCTAGAAATGTTTTCCCTTTAATTAATCGGCGATAAAACCTGTTTTTTTTCTTCATATATAGCAAGCGGAAGGGCTGCAAAATGGCTTCAGTTAGGAAAATCTTCAATGATAAAAGCATACAAGTAATTTAATATACCTTATATTTTTTTATACATGGAGTGACTGCTCCATGACGATTGATTTAAAGTACTGAACACCAGCCCTAGTTAAATTGAAAGCCGACAGACAGACAATTTTATAATATAATAATAGGCAGACGATTTTAAATCGATCGCCACGATAATTTATTGAGCTATTTCTTGTTAGTTAAAAACAATTGGTAGTAAATAAATATTTTCTTTTGTTTCAGGTGCAATGAAGACACTGAGTATACGAAAGCTTCCAAAACGGTACTAAGAGCTGTTTAAAGTTTTATTTCTACCATGAAAAAGTTAAAGAAGCAAGCATACTCCAGCGGTGAAATGTAAACGAATTCCAATGCCGGGTCTGAAAGAGAACGTGTCATAGACAATGCACAGCCTCCTTGGAGCGGCTGTTGTGTCGGCATTACTGCAGATACTGCTATCTTACACGGGTGAATATGATTTACAATACTATTTAAGCAATCAATCATCTATAAATAAAGCTATAATATTTTCGAAGAATTGCAATTGGCTCTATTTGGCAATCGTTACGGGTAGTCAGAAGCCAGAAAGTCTGACAACCAGTCGTTCCAATGGGTATGGGGTTGCCCGGGTAACTGGCTTGTGGAGGTCAGACAGGAAGTCACTCCATGTAAAACACTCATTCTCAGCTGCATCAGGGTAGACTGGAAGTCGACCCCAGTATAGTTGGGAAAAGGCTAGGCAGATGAAATTTCGAAGAATTACAATATTCCCCTGAAACAAAATAAAGCTACCCATTACTACAGATAATTTATAGTGTTAACTATTTGCGTCATTATAACAAGTACCACCAAAAAGAAAATAAGTTTCAGGTCAACAAAAACAAAATGCAGGTTCGTAATTAGTGTTTTTATCGTAGCTTCGTATCCTCCCTTGCGGTTAAGCAGCAAGTAAATTTTTCACCATAAAATAAAAGAAAACAGGTTTTACGAGTCTGGAAATAAAGTACGTTTTCGTGTATCTCAACTTATAGACGTTACAGAAAAGCTAAAGTTAATATTATTGTATGGTAATCTCGTTTCCAATTGAAACTGAAACTTTTGAACAAACTTGGGGATTACTTGTCTAGTGCGGGGGTATCGCTGTTGTAAATTTCCCCAACAAATCCTGAACAATGTGTGGGAGGTAGATGCGAAAATGAAATAGTGACGTTATGTTTGTTGGGTGTCACTAGTCGTAAAGATAATGTTATTCTTTTCGTGAGCTGAGCATTAGCCGGCGGCGGCGCGCTCTCAGAAGCACCGGACAGGCCGGAACCAGCTGCGACGTTCGCGTGCTGTTTGCCAATTTATCACTAAGCTGATTATATATAGGATCGTCCTTGTGACGTGCTTTATGACCTTGTTTGCTCTCCTTCCATTGTATCGCACTCCCTTATTTACACACCTTTTAAGCCCAGACAAAAATTGGCGGAGAATTTCTCGTGTCAACATCCGTTGTCGCCTTTTGTTCTAACACGCGTGTGTTCTTGTTATTATTGTTTACGTTCCCGATTTTGTCATCAGATTTTTGTTTTTTTGTCCTCCTAGCGAATCTCATTCATTACAAAGTTTATAAGTATTTTAAAAATTCAAAGACTTACGAACTCTGTTACCCTTTGTAAGAATAACAATTTAAATAATTTATAATCTCCACAATAGAACTTTGAGAATTAGCTCATAAGAATAAGCTTTACTAATCCTCAAGTCTGAATTTACAATTAATATCAAAGTTAATAACACTTCAGCAGCTATACAACAGTTACAAACTTTGGCCCACATACTCAAATAGTCGTAAAGTCCTACACTCAACGAGAACTGCTAGAAACTTCAGATGTATCTTCTAGATATGATATACGGACAAAGATCATATCATCATGTATGCAGAAGTGCAGTAATTTCATACTCTCCAAGACAGACCAAAGAGTTTACGAAGTTAACCGATAATCTAAGACACTTCTTATACATTGGACACTGTCAATCAACGTTCAACAGGCTGTTTCTGGTTATGTCTTCTATGCAAATATTTGGTGCACCTTCTTCTTACAAAAATAGGGATGGGGCAGTGGCACGGACATATAAAAATAAAATCGTTTAAATATAAAATGCATAACAGTAAACAAGAGTACAAAAGGCGNTACTATTACATAAACTACACGATCATTTGAGGTTACACGTGGATGGACTCTATTAATAGAAAAAATGGCCGCGCGTGCTTCTCTATCAAAAGACGGGAACTCTTTAATTTTATAGAATTCTTAGAAATATGTTTAGTCTTAAATATTTTAAGGTATACTCTCTATAGAAATGTTTTTATTAAAAGCAGTTGGTATACGGGTATCAAGGTTTACTCTTGAATATTTTTGAATTATTTTCCTTTTAGAAAAATGAAAGCTAACTTTGATTTGCTCCGTATTTTCATCATGCTAATACAAAAACTAGCGGGTACAGTCACATCTGATCGTACCGCAATTTCCAAATGTTTACCTACTGAGGCAAATGGGTCATTGCGGTGCGCGCCTATACGATGCACGAGCGATCTGCCCCGTGCTACTTACCCACTATTGTTTCAACCGAGCTCGTTATTGCGCTAGAAATGTTTTCCCTTTAATTAATCGGCGATAAAACCTGTTTTTTTTCTTCATATATAGCAAGCGGAAGGGCTGCAAAATGGCTTCAGTTAGGAAAATCTTCAATGATAAAAGCATACAAGTAATTTAATATACCTTATATTTTTTTATACATGGAGTGACTGCTCCATGACGATTGATTTAAAGTACTGAACACCAGCCCTAGTTAAATTGAAAGCCGACAGACAGACAATTTTATAATATAATAATAGGCAGACGATTTTAAATCGATCGCCACGATAATTTATTGAGCTATTTCTTGTTAGTTAAAAACAATTGGTAGTAAATAAATATTTTCTTTTGTTTCAGGTGCAATGAAGACACTGAGTATACGAAAGCTTCCAAAACGGTACTAAGAGCTGTTTAAAGTTTTATTTCTACCATGAAAAAGTTAAAGAAGCAAGCATACTCCAGCGGTGAAATGTAAACGAATTCCAATGCCGGGTCTGAAAGAGAACGTGTCATAGACAATGCACAGCCTCCTTGGAGCGGCTGTTGTGTCGGCATTACTGCAGATACTGCTATCTTACACGGGTGAATATGATTTACAATACTATTTAAGCAATCAATCATCTATAAATAAAGCTATAATATTTTCGAAGAATTGCAATTGGCTCTATTTGGCAATCGTTACGGGTAGTCAGAAGCCAGAAAGTCTGACAACCAGTCGTTCCAATGGGTATGGGGTTGCCCGGGTAACTGGCTTGTGGAGGTCAGACAGGAAGTCACTCCATGTAAAACACTCATTCTCAGCTGCATCAGGGTAGACTGGAAGTCGACCCCAGTATAGTTGGGAAAAGGCTAGGCAGATGAAATTTCGAAGAATTACAATATTCCCCTGAAACAAAATAAAGCTACCCATTACTACAGATAATTTATAGTGTTAACTATTTGCGTCATTATAACAAGTACCACCAAAAAGAAAATAAGTTTCAGGTCAACAAAAACAAAATGCAGGTTCGTAATTAGTGTTTTTATCGTAGCTTCGTATCCTCCCTTGCGGTTAAGCAGCAAGTAAATTTTTCACCATAAAATAAAAGAAAACAGGTTTTACGAGTCTGGAAATAAAGTACGTTTTCGTGTATCTCAACTTATAGACGTTACAGAAAAGCTAAAGTTAATATTATTGTATGGTAATCTCGTTTCCAATTGAAACTGAAACTTTTGAACAAACTTGGGGATTACTTGTCTAGTGCGGGGGTATCGCTGTTGTAAATTTCCCCAACAAATCCTGAACAATGTGTGGGAGGTAGATGCGAAAATGAAATAGTGACGTTATGTTTGTTGGGTGTCACTAGTCGTAAAGATAATGTTATTCTTTTCGTGAGCTGAGCATTAGCCGGCGGCGGCGCGCTCTCAGAAGCACCGGACAGGCCGGAACCAGCTGCGACGTTCGCGTGCTGTTTGCCAATTTATCACTAAGCTGATTATATATAGGATCGTCCTTGTGACGTGCTTTATGACCTTGTTTGCTCTCCTTCCATTGTATCGCACTCCCTTATTTACACACCTTTTAAGCCCAGACAAAAATTGGCGGAGAATTTCTCGTGTCAACATCCGTTGTCGCCTTTTGTTCTAACACGCGTGTGTTCTTGTTATTATTGTTTACGTTCCCGATTTTGTCATCAGATTTTTGTTTTTTTGTCCTCCTAGCGAATCTCATTCATTACAAAGTTTATAAGTATTTTAAAAATTCAAAGACTTACGAACTCTGTTACCCTTTGTAAGAATAACAATTTAAATAATTTATAATCTCCACAATAGAACTTTGAGAATTAGCTCATAAGAATAAGCTTTACTAATCCTCAAGTCTGAATTTACAATTAATATCAAAGTTAATAACACTTCAGCAGCTATACAACAGTTACAAACTTTGGCCCACATACTCAAATAGTCGTAAAGTCCTACACTCAACGAGAACTGCTAGAAACTTCAGATGTATCTTCTAGATATGATATACGGACAAAGATCATATCATCATGTATGCAGAAGTGCAGTAATTTCATACTCTCCAAGACAGACCAAAGAGTTTACGAAGTTAACCGATAATCTAAGACACTTCTTATACATTGGACACTGTCAATCAACGTTCAACAGGCTGTTTCTGGTTATGTCTTCTATGCAAATATTTGGTGCACCTTCTTCTTACAAAAATAGGGATGGGGCAGTGGCACGGACATATAAAAATAAAATCGTTTAAATATAAAATGCATAACAGTAAACAAGAGTACAAAAGGCGCGCCACAAATTGTGTTTTCAGTGCTAGGTCTGAGCGCAGGTGGTGCCGCTTGCCTTAAGCTCCGGCGGACCGCAGCCAAATCCGCATGTGACTTTAATTTAACTTTGCTTCACTGAATATTGTCCTTACATTGAAATTTGAATTATGAGTTCGAGCTAACGTGACGCTTTATGCAGCTCTAAGTAAGTTTGTGCTTAATCACTAACAAGTTGGACGTAGGTACGTGGATTATAATTGTATGTGGATTAAATATTGTTAAATTCTAAAGTAAAGTATATTCTTGTTGTTAAATTTTGACATTACTTTGTGCTCTCTGCTCACATCTACGCTACGGAATAAATATGTAGTTATCTATGACTCTTGAACTATAACATTCTTACTTATATTGAGTCCTGTCTCCATCATTTTCTGTAGCCCAATAGGTTCCCATTTTTTAGCGTAAATTTTATCAATAAAATTTGATATTGTAGGTACTACAAAGTTTACAATAAAACACGAATATCGCGAACAAACAAAAATGAACAAACGCAATAAGGAATTTGTAAAGGTACCTACCTACACGACGCCGTACGGGGTACGATACCGTCTGCATACGTAACCGTACATGCCGCGAATGCTGCTGCGAACGCACCGCACCATAACCTACACCTGTATTATCCGTTCCCGGGGAACAGCGGTGCTCATACCAATTACCGTCAATCGCGACTAATTTTCACGGAACAATAGTTTTCTCTAATCTGCATGGGGCACTAATTAACGAAAGGTATGAGGGATGTAACTACATAAACAGTTATTTAATGAAACAACTTTAAATGATGAATACCTATTTAAATTTAGATGATGGGTTGAAACGCGTGGACAGTTTTGTCTCATTTTGTTAATCTGAATAATACGAGCTATAAGCCAAAGTTTTGGACGTGATTTATCTGAACTCATAGCATGGCTGTAAGCTACACTCACAACCAATTTTGTCTAAAAAAATTAAATCTTATTCTAATATTAAAATGTAAATTCATAATTTTTATATCAGCGTAATATTTACGTGAAAAGGTTAACTCAGTCTCTCCATTTCGAAGTGAAGTGTTAATACCACGTTCAAGATCGCTATATAAATAAAAAACTTATTCACAAAATAAAGGTTTCATCGGCAAAATTATTCGTAAAATAAAATATAAAAACACCAGTAAATAAACGAGAGAGGTATTATTTAAAGCTCAACAGATCACATCACAATTTCACACTCGATCCACGGATCGATTAATTGAGTAACGGATCGCTTCGGGCCGGACCCGCGACGCCAGTAACTTGGCATCACGATATGCAGGCTCCTTTATATGACGGTTCGGAAATGTTTATTATACACGGCAAATAAAAATTATTATTTTTTTTTATTTTAAGTGAAATTAAAACCTTGTAATATTTATGATGGGATTATATCATTGCATTGAGGTTTTGGTTTGAAAAGTCAATTCTTCTTCTTCTTTGCCTGTTCCCCTTAATTGGGGTCGGCCCTACTTGTATTTTGTCGCCAGGCCACTCCGTCCTGGGTTGTCTATAAAATTAAAATGCGAGACAATTATAAGAAATCATAATCATTTAATTTATTTTTATGCTGTATTTTGAGATGCAGAAAGAAGAATAGTTGAACTAGAACAATAGTTGTGTAGGTATACTTGTTCAAAAAGTCAAATAAGTTTCCTGTTGAAAGCACAACACAAAAGCAATTTTAATTTAATACAAATGTTCAGGAAACACAAGAGCTATATTTACAACTCAGGGTTAATATTCCAAGAAAAATGTAAATACTTTTATCATAACGAATTATGAAAGGAAATACGAAGATATTTTGATTCATATTACGATAACAACAGGTGTAGGTTTAGCAACTTACACCGTCTAATAATTCCGAGAATTCTGTGATGCTATAATTAAATGACGACAGAACAACAGATGAATGAAGATTTGTTTTGAACCTTTGTAAAAAGCATCTCGTAAGCGGAACCACAAATAACCGTTACAAGCAAATTTGTCACTATTATAATATATTAAACATTGTGTGAAATCAAAATCCTGAATACATCAGCTAATTGCTTATCCACAGCATAGCGGCAGCGTCAATACCATGATATGCATTATATAAAAAAGCACTCAGCTCTCGATTAAAATTATTCGCGTGAACGAAGCTTTTGTTATGCGGACGTTGGCACTAGTTTGCGATACGACACGATCGCAGTCTTGCACATCCACGCAAAGAACATCCAATGCACCGTGAAATTGCCTATTTTCCACGTGATTTTATTTATTTATTTCATACATCGATGACATTTCCATTCGTTTTGTTGCGGCTCAATGCATCGGAAAATCGTTACGGAGGTCTCGATGCATCCGAATCATCCAGGTTTGCTCCCCTCCGTGCCCAGACAGTGCACACCTTAATTTTAATTCTTGAACATTCTCGAACTTACGCTATGCATTTAAAATGTACGAAGAGTACAATGTGTCTACAAGTAGCGCATCCTGTTTAAATTTGTTAAGCCTGCAGAGCATTGAACGGTGCCACGTAGACAGTAGAGTCCCGTTTGGAATGCAAACCTAGACACATATATATCATTTGCCTCACTCGAAACGGAAACTGATTCATTTCCGATGCATGGTTGAAGCTCTTTGTGGAGTTCGTCGGCTGCGAATTGCTCACGTTTTCAACATTTGATTGCGACATCAATACCTTTGAAATGTTGTTGATTGTAAATTACCGCGCTTACCTTAAACCAGGAACTGTACAGCAAAAATAACGATAAATCTCTTTCTAAGCGAAGTGCAAACAAGGTTAAACATACAATAGTAAGTAGCTAAGTATTTCCCGCGGGGTAACGTTGGAAGGTGTGCCGACTTCTGGAGTCTGCCGAGCCTTAAAACTAAGCAGACGCTGACTGGCATCTCCCGCGCGAGCACTTTCCTACTTCACGTAGCAATCGCGTCTGCAGAATGCAACAATGCATAAGAATTCAATCTCACATTTGTTTCGATATACTTACTCGTGTACCGTCAACAAAATAAATTATTTCATGTCTTTATGCTATGAGTACATCAATCTTGTTGAATTGACATTTTATTATTACTGACTATGTTTACTAGTTATTTTATAATTCCCAAGATATAACACGGTGATCTGCTGAAATTATTTCAAAGTTCGGTAATTCATAGATTGAGCAGGAAGCGCGCGTAGCCTCAGGTGTTGTTTTCGACACTAAAGTTGCTCTAAGCCGCACTGAGCTGTACTTAGTGTCCATGCAGGCTTGCGAGCTCACTTAATATTATCTCTGTTACCGAAGTTACAAAGCAATCATTATAGTTTCCTGAATATAACGAAGCTGGTCGCTTGAGCAATGCTAATAACTTGCACAACTATAAATGCTTACTATGCATTACTAATAAAATCATAGGTAGGAAGGAACTCATGCTATTTCCAATTTCTATATTCGTGAAAGCAAAATATCGTATGCAATATATTATTTCAAATAAACGGGGGCGTACTCCGTGAGGCTGAAGTTTGTTGAGTAGCATTAAAAGATTAAAAGTCGACAGTTCGCTCAAGCTGTATCGAATCGAAACTGGAAACGATCTCTCGACTCGACTGTAACATATATTTGCGATGCAGGCGGCGCGTCCGTGGCGAACTTCGCCTGGCGAATGCAAAAATTTAAATTAAAAACATAAATCAGCCGTGTATCGAGTAACTTTCGAGATTGGTGTATATTTCGAATGCACGTTTCACTACACGTATTATGATATTAACAGTGTTGATTTTTAATTAAACTGAGCATTCAATAAATATGAACTCGATAATTATAGCTGGTTCGTGACAAATGAAGCAAAACGTCTTTAGGTACTTGAATGAGACGAATCTCAGTATCAGGAAAAGGTTCTATCACCAATTATTACAGACGATAAATTAGAAATTTTAATCTTTTGTAAATCCTTCTCCCGTGAGCCGGTGGTGTTTATGAAGTCGGTTTTTTAGGGTACCTATGGCGTTAAAAGTATTTTTAATAAAATGTGATGTTATTTTATTTTGTCATATCTGGGTAAAACTGGCAGCACCGGAGCGGCTGAGCTTACACTACCCAATTAGTGGATTAGAGCTTTGAGTAGGAGTGTTTCAGGAATACTAAGTTCAACTCCTACCTAAGTAGGTACTACCAATACGTTCCGGCTTACTGCATAATACTATTTATTAAGTAAATAAAACGTATATGTTAAGTTAAATAAAAGGTAATTTGAATGAAAGTTGAATAAACAATGTGACAGGATGAATAAGCAGCAACTCGTAATTTAAACGTTGTGCAGTTAGACGCTCTAGAAAGCAACAAACAAAATAATCGTATTGAAACAACTGACAGACAAAGTTTACGGTGCAAGCACCTCGCACTCGGTACATAGGTACTTAAAAACAAACAATAGCGGGTGTCAAACATCGCACCACGTCAAGGAAAAACCGTTTTGTTTCAAAAGAATAACGCTTTTCCGCTCCATTGGCTCACTCATTTCATTTCCATTGATTCGTTTGAGGAAAACAGGATAAAAGTAAGATAAAAATTGAATGTAACAAAACAAAATGATTTACTTAAGAGATCTTTGGTTTAAATTCTAAAGAAAATCTTTGTGTTATTTCTTTCGCAATATCGCGTAAATTATATATTTTGTCTACTTTTGTAAATACTGTAATAATGGACTAGGTACAATATATAGTATGATATGGGATCAATAAAAAGATTTTTGTATAGGGAAGAAGTAGTTTAGAACTTTAATCTCAAAATCTTTTATTTAAAATACCATAAACTCGACGGTACTTGTTATTTTGACCTTTATCAAAATTATAAAAAAAAGAACCACCTACAATGTCTAACGGTCACTCCTTACGAAGAAAACCCTATCCAATATATCGAGAGCAATACTTGGAAGTTTCCCACCCAGTTCAGTTTCCAATCTCCCACGTATCTAAGATAAATCATTCTTCCATTTACCTTCCGAGGTCGACAAACTGGGAATAAAATCGCTCAAGTTATAACAAGGAGTAGTGTTCATTTAGTGAATAGTGCAGACTTAATTAGAGTCGGTGTGATTGCAGCCGTGAGCGGCGTCAGCTGGGAGGAATGGTGGACCTACGACGGCATTTCAGGTGAGACCCATTTATTGTTCATGTCATTGTTAAATTTTATCGCGTTATTTAATATTTATGAATCGTTTGCGAGCACTATTTGTATGCGGGTCTAGAAATGAATAAAACGGCGCTGTGCATTTTTAGTACTAGTTGCAGACGGGTAGATATTTTTGGGAAAAAATGTGAGGTTTATTTTTCTTTTGTTTCTATCTCCTGTTTTATGAATGTTTGTATTTTCAAAGGTAAAGAAGGTAATCAAAATATTCAGTTTTCTACAAGCGTGTACAACATTTTATTGTTATGTTTAAAATTAGAAACAAGAATTGTTTGATATGAAATTCAACGTAAATTCTAAAGTACGTATCAGTTTGTTTATAAAATTCAAACCAAAGGTATTGTGAAACAAATTCGACATTTATTTGAGTACACCTTCCACGAATTTTATTTTAATAATTATAATCGTTCAGCTGTTTGTGATTAAACCTACATGTTCCCAATTGTATAATTTATCTTATTACATGATCATTTTGCATTTAAATAAAGGTCATTGTAGGCCTGTAGGCAAATGATTGTAACTGTTGATTGTTGAATACAAAATATATAATTACCCTTAGTTCTCAGTACGGGTTACTAAGTTGCGTATCGCAGGTTCAGTTTCTCCATGCTTATTTAAACTGTTGCGATTCGTGTTTTCTTTCCTTTATCTTTCTTTATCAATTAGATGAAGTTAATTAGTTATTATAATTTGCTGATTGGTAAATACTATCATTTAACGCTACGAAACTCCGTAACGTTTTATTATTATATTTTGTCAAAACCTAATGTCAGTAGACTTATAAGTGCCTATTTTAACATTGAATAAGAAAAATATCTATATCAGAGAGTAGAAAGCAATTCATTGACCTACCGCAAAACATTTGTCCTGCGCATCGTATCAATTTTTCTGTGCCGATAACATTTTTGCTGGTTTACGTGACACGAAATTCATACGGGCGATTTATCTTGTATTCATATTACGTCATTCGCAAAATTGTGAGGTGTGTTATCGTGTGTTCGGGAACTGATATTTTCATGATAACTTCCGTGCATTTTATGATCGCCTAATATTTTTTCCCTGAGTGGCGTCTCGGATTTGAAAGGAATTGAATTTCAGTTATGTTAAGAAGGTTCTGTTTTTTTGAATAGATAATATATTGTGAGCAAAATAGTGTTATGATTATTCGTTTATGTTAAATTTTTGTCATAACAAGAAAACATGTTTATTTAAAACAATCAAAGACTTAGATTGATTCTTTATCGAACAAAACCAGCTCCTTTCAGCTCATTCATTCAATTCACTGATAGACGAACTAATCAACTTACTGTTCACTAAAAGCATTAAAAATGTATCGAGACACGTCGGTTCTTGTCCAGACTTAGTGAAGTGAAGTTGCGTGCAGCCACAACACTCGAGCACTCATCCAATATTCAGAGACATCGGTAATCACCACAAACATGTGCTATAGTAAACAGATCATCCAAAGATGAACTTGTATCGAGTGGTCTGTACTAATCTGTGCCGGCATTCAGGAACTGTACTTGAGAGTGATTGGTGATACGGGTCCGTTGCAAAACTCTTGATGTGGTCGAAACTAGTTACTTGTGTGCTTTGTGACAGTCCAAAAAGGATATACTAACTATAGATTTCATTGTAATGCTGATCCTGAAGAAGAAAAATATAAACACTTTTCAGTCCGTATAATGTGACAAAAGACAGGTATTCTGGCGTTTTAGTTATGGCTCCTTAAAACATCATCAAAACCTTCAAATGTACAAAAAAATATTATGCCGTGTCATCGAATTTTGAATAATCCCGACTAATTATTATTTCTGGGAAATACGCATTTATCAAAATCTCCAAGGTGGCGAATTTATTTCTTTCAAAAAGATCTGAAATTACTATCATCGCGGAAAAATATACCTTTTAAACAAAGTTTATCTTAGACATCGCATGCCGCATACGGTGCCAAAAACAATAAAAAAATGCATGCATTAACGGAAAGTTCACTTAACGCGTGGCCATAAAGTGGGCGTGACCGCAACCGCTGCGCCGGCTTACTCATGCAATTTTCAAGGTCATAAATAATAAAACCGTGAATACGATCCAAAGCACTTTGGCTACTTTCATGCCACTCCCCGCCAATATTGAAATACCTTGGGAAAATAAATGTTTGCGGTTTTTCGAAATCCGTGTAGTGCAAAATAGTTTTAAGTACTTCGTTAATAATTCTACTGTTCCTTATTAGAAGTAGAAAGCACAGCCGATCGATATTACAGAAATTAACTAGTATTTCCTGAAAACAAGAAATTGGTACATTTTGATTTTCTGCGCTTTTACAACCATTTAAAGAGTCCACTTTTACTCAAACATTCCAAGAACCAGTAAAATTATTAAGAATATTCTCCAGTCTCCAGAACTTCGGGGCAACTCTAATGATATTCCCCGATTTCCTCGAATATGGCACAGGTGGACAAGCAGCTTATAGCTGAAGCAGGCTCGAGCCCCGGCTTACTGAGCTACTGGAAGCGACACAGATACGAAACTACAGTTGATTATTTACGAACACGCTAAAAGCTATGGCTTGCTCGTGTTGCTTTGAAATTGTAAGGAAGAGCTAGTCGATTTAGTTAGGAATTTGTTTTGAATTGATTGATTTGAGTAATGGCCTTACTTCACGTTTATTATAATTCAGTTAAAAAGATTATAAGTATTAACTTTCTCTCTCTCATTTCAATATTTTTTTTAGGAAACTGGTGTTTATCTTGAGAAGGCACTGAAATCAATAATGTTGCCATCAAAATTCACGTGAGACGGTAAATATGACTGAAAATAACCATGTCCGCGAATAGCAATCATATAGTGATAATGAAAATTATAAAGTGCTTTCATTCTTAGTGCTGTTTAAAAAAAATTACTTAAAAATAATGGTTCCCTTTAAACTTTAATGTACTTTGATATCGAATGAGCACAATTATATGCATGAAAAAATTGTAATAATTTTGTAACACGCATTTAATATTCGCATCGTGCACTGAACATTTACAATACAGCCTTTGTCATTTGGATAATTAACACGGTTCCATCTGATACCGACCGACAGTCGACATCAGTAAATATACTCAAATATATAGATAGGAACTCTTTTGTTATTTTATTACAGATATAATTAGGTGTACCTTATACACACCTTATACCTTATTAATACACAGTTTAAATTATTTATTTTACATTCATTTTGCCACTACAGTGGGGTAAGGAACATGTAATAGAAATGTGAAAAATATATGTATATTTTGCGTCAACATGGACACCAGAATTCTATGAAATACGTGGTAAAATGCTTTAAAACCCAAAAGGTAAGCTGCCTGTTAAAGCCTCAACAAAAAATAACAAAACGGATTTTAGATTTCAATGTTGAGTAGAAACCGAGCCGAATTATTCAAAATCCGAAAGTTATTGAGGGACATCATACATAATTTCCATTTAAAGGTCATCACTATTATTAGCTACCCTAATCGAGTTTCCAAACTAAATACTTGCTCGAATATAGGTACCTATATTTAAATTGTATGTAAGTGTCTAGTATTACTAAAAACATATAAATGCACTACTATTTCCGTAAAACTAAACCATC
Organism: Heliothis virescens; assembly: GCA_002382865.2. Taxonomy (NCBI): domain Eukaryota; kingdom Metazoa; phylum Arthropoda; class Insecta; order Lepidoptera; family Noctuidae; genus Heliothis; species Heliothis virescens. Next base: position 7,578,428 of record NWSH02000050.1, on the reverse strand, counting down.
AATATGAATACCGGGAACTTCGATCAGCCTTCTCTTAAAGCCCAATACATTTTTGTAGGAAACTAGATACTCGTAAAAATTGCCTTAAAAATATTTGAGTACCAAATCCACATAGAGTTTTTGAATAAACCATGTGATTGAAACATATCATATGGTTTATTTAAAAAAAAAATATTGCGGATTTGGCTCAAAGGCATTACGAGTATTTAATATTTCGCATGAAATAACAAAATTACAAAGTAACAGTTACAAAAAAACCATCTCGAAACATCCGCCAATATATGAAACCGATTAAAAAATCAATAGGAAGAAGTCAATTTATGATAAAATTTTCTTTCTTCCTGCATTCGTCGGCGAACTAATTCGATCCAATTGAGTCTGTGCTAGTTTCAAGTTGATCTGAGTCAACATTTATCGAACTGGTCTTGATTCCATTACTTTAAAGCTGCGTGCTGACTGGACCACTCACGGGTAATGGACGCTCGACGGCGAACATTTTGTGCAGTGACGCCGATAAGCCGAGCATTACAACAGTCGATTACGATCTCAATATTTAACAATTTATTGAAACAAGTAGGCATTCTGAAGGTTAATTTATGTTATAAATTTTCACTATGGAAATTGACCGTGCTCGAATAATACAATATACATTCCTATAAATTGTTGCTGCAGCAGCTACTGCAGTAATCAATTGATTAGTACGAAATTATAACATGTTGTCAGATTGTTTTTGATTTTGTTAAAATTAATTAAACCTATCCAGGTCCAGCGTTCTGGGGGTTGATCAACCCAGAATGGTCCCTATGCAACAAGGGGCGGCGACAGTCCCCGGTCAACTTGGAACCAGACAAGCTGTTGTTCGATCCCAACCTAAGATTTTTACACATAGATAAACATAGGGTAAGTGTTCTTGATTGGGACTTTTGTTGTTTTTTCGGTTTTCCAAGATGTTTCGTTTTTGCTGTTAGCGTTATAAAGAAAAATGAATTGAGTAAATTAAATCTCAGTATTGATAAAAATATATTTCTTTTTACCGGTTGCTTTGGCTACATCTATTTTACTGTTATATTAGTATCTAACTATTTACGTTATTTGACAGATAAACGGTCTAATAAGCAACACAGGGCACTCCGTGATCTTCACGGTGGAGAATGAAACGCGACACCACATCAACATAACAGGAGGCCCCCTCTCCTACAAGTACCAGTTCCATGAAATTCACATACACTACGGCCTACACGACCAGTTTGGATCTGAACACGCCATAAATGGATACACCTTCCCTGCAGAGGTTTGTGAGAATTTTTTCTTTATCCAAACAAACACATTTCGTCAGATACAACCTTCTTTCACGTACGAATATAGAAAATTTAATCGTAACTCAGGCTTCATAAATAATTCCCCCGGCTTAAGGAACCTAGTGACGTAGATTCATATCCTCAAAAAGTCAGAGATTCGCAACACTCATGATACATTATGTAAGCAACCGAGGATAAAACCTAAGTGAAGCGTCGAATAAACATGTAACGTAGATAAACGTTAAAATGTTATCAGGGATTTCTTCGGAAAGGTCTCAAAAGAAAGCGTAACAGATGTTTTCACACGCATGCTCGCGCCTCCGTCGCTGAGATGTTCAAATCCCAAATGTAATCCCGACGAACGACTTGACTGCGAACCAACTCAACCATGCCTCCTGTTTATTTATGTGACAAATTCTTACGTAGCCATGTTAAATCCTAAATCATGTGCTCCATCTCGTGGAAGTGGCTTTTCATTCCCAGTGTATTGTGACTTTCAACTTTATGAGGTTAAAAATCCACATTACTTTATTAAGCAGGTACTTATGTGTCGAATTTTTAGATTATCTTTTCTTACTCATGAACTCTTGAGTAAAAAAATATAATTACGTTATAAAAATAATAATTATAATAACTAAGAAGTTTCTTTAGGGGTGATAACGTTATGTAATGTGTTATTTTGAACGTTATGAGTCTGATTGTTAATAAGATGTAATTAGCCTATTTTATTCTAAGAATTATTAAGGGTAGTGTAACAATCAAAAGGTGACTTACAAGATATAATTTGTTCCAGATTCAGATTTTCGGTTTTAATTCACAATTGTATTCAAACTTCTCCGAGGCACTGCACAAAGCTCAAGGAATTGTTTCAATATCGCTATTGTTACAGGTAATTACAATAATTAAACAATAATGCAATTAGCTAGCAATTATGTTTTTGTTATAACAATAGATTTAAGAGTATTTAAAGCATAAATAAATATAATAAATTTAAGTGACGAAAAAAATATTAACATGAACTTTACTGTACTTAATTTTTGTCTGATCTAAATTACCAATGCTGACACTGCTGGCCTATGGATTTTATATCTGTGCTTTGGATTTATTCATATGTAAACCCCGTCAAATTACAATTAAACAATATAAAATCTAAGCATAGTTGATAAATATATACAAATAATTTTAAAAATTACAAATACCTAATGCAATGAGGTGTTTATTTTAGTACTTAACCGTAATTGTATCCATCGAAGTGTTACCGGCCGCACCTCATAGCGTAGAACTGAGCGCAGTTAATTAAGGAAATTGGATTTTTCTGTGCGCCATTGGATTAGCCAGTAAAGCTATTAGTTCAAATTAAGTAACTGGCTGGTCTGCGGCCCGTCAGGCCGTCACCACTCGGGGTCAGCGTGAATGCTTTCAATTAATTGCTACCATTTAGTGTAATCTTCATCATCAATATTTGGAGAAAGGTGCGACTTTTCCACGCACGTTTTCTTTCCGAAACCAATTACAGACATAAATGGGCTCAGCTTTCTGAACGTAAATAACAGCTGTATAAAAAATGAGGGCTTTTTCTTGGCTGCCAAATATTTATCTAGGTTCCATCAACTTTCGCGTCTCTCAGCCTGTTGCCAAAATCGAATAAATGTTTACTCGATGTTCTTACACCGTCTTTAGGAGAGGTTATTTTCGATCGTTTTATGGTTTTCCTTAATGAAGGCCAGCGCCTGTGTTAGCACATCCCATCCGATGTTGTCCCAAGGGGGAACATGTTTACCGACACGTTCATATTTCGCTTGTGGCCCCAGTTAACTGAAACTTTGCTAAAGCAAGCTATTTCCCACACGACAAACAATTAGCGCATCTCCGGGTTTTCTTTTATTACGCTGGTTCATACTATATTTTTATTAGATAGTCTTTTATATAATTTTTGACTTTGTTATTAAAATATCAATTTATTTTCAGCTTGGAGATTTATCAAATCCAGAACTAAGAGTTCTAACAGAAGAATTAGAAAATATCAAATACGGTGGTAGGTACCATACCAAAAAATATATGTATTTGTCAAGAAGTAGTTAAATAATAATAATTAACAAATATATTGTTCATTAAAGACAATGAAATAAATTAAATGAAATAAATCCCTATTTAATAACCAAGGTGCCGAAATGCCGGTGAACAAGTTATCGGTCCGGGGGCTACTGCCGGACACGGACTACTACATGACGTACGACGGCTCCACCACGGCGCCGGCCTGCTACGAGACCGTCACCTGGATCATAGTCAACAAGCCCATCTATATCACCAAACAACAGGTATTTTGACAATTCTAGCTGATGAATTTAAAGAACAAAAATGACTTTATAATGCAAAAAAATGAGTATCACGCCTTGCTCTTGCGAAAAATCATATGGAAAATATACTCCCTTTAGGTGTCCCTTATTTTGGCTTAGGAGACACTTAAGTTTTAGGGGTTTATCGTAATGGTGAAAACATAATGATTTACAATCAGTACAGTGTTGTCAAAAGCATTGTCAAAATCATTAATTTAAAATTTAATTATATACAAGTAAATCTTCAAAATAAATGATCCCTTCAAGAAGATCATCTCGGTCGGGCAAGTTCACCAAGTTTTGCAGAAGACTATACAAATTATAGTTAGAACTTATGGTATACCACGGTCTTGAATTGGCAACTTGGATTGGAAACTTTCGATGAAACAGCTGCATCTGCAAGCCCAACTTATAAAAACCAACAACTGGATATTGAAAGACGATTTAACTTTTGTAGGTACTGGTAACTAATTAAAAATATGTAAAATAATAGGAATATTTTTGAAAAACTATATGAATCGATTTTGAAAACTAAAATATGGTAGTAAACACTGGTAATTGTAGTCATCCAAATGTAGGTGTAAGTACCTGTATTAATCTGAACAAAAATAAAATGGAACAGAAACATTCCAAAGATTATCGTCTAGAAACCCACCTTCTACGTCCACGTGTTTATGTTATGAAGAAGTGCCAATAAACTTTCCACCGTTTCAACCTGTTTACTTGTGAAAAGGGAGGTTACCTACTTAATAACTTTCAACATTCAAAAAGAGCGGTATTCTCTTTTTGAATACTCAACATAATTTGGCCATAATTTCACTTCAGTGTCGATGATTCGATTTTAATTGAATGACAACTTTATTTTTCGTAGCCTACATTATAACGAAGTCCAACTTCCTTACCTGATAATTTCACACAAAACCATTATACTCTTTGAAGCGACCATCAAAAGTGCATTAGTGGAGAACGCGGAACATTCGACATTGAGCTCTGCTGAGCAGTGGGTCAACCCGCTCAGTGGCAACAATCAATATGTGCGGTAACTGCATCCGTTCAAGTTCGCAGTTTGCATTATACGCCTCCCTGCCTTCCTTGTTTGACTACAGATGTAGGAATTATGGAACAGCTTCAAAATAAGTTAATAAGTATGGATAAATTACGAACATTTAAATAAAGAGTCTATAAACGATGTTTTGTCATAAACGAACTAAACTCCTAAAAACGCGTTGCAACTTTAAATCATTTCGTGCATAATCTTGTTAGAAAGTAAACTTTTCAATGAAAGTACATTCATCGAGTTTTGTCCTAGTTTCAAGTTTTATTAATGAAAAGTTTGAATATGCATAAGTATGCTGTAGTTCGAAAGACGTTCAAGCTAAATAAGCTGTTCTAGTCGTGAATCACAATCGCGGCACATATTTCAGCGGGTCTCGTTAATAGCCACAGCTGTCCCGCGCTCGGGCCGCCAGCGCCGCATCCAGTCGAAGACATGTACGTATCTGTGTATTCAAGCGTGGTTGGGGCCAGCGTAATAACATTTTCATTTGTGCCCACGCTACAATAAACAACTCACGTCCCTCGCCTTTAGACAAAGACTCCGCCGTGAATTATGTACGTGTTAAAAGTAAACTGAAAGTGCCGCGTTGTGTGGCTGTTATTATAAATCATTGTTTATGTTTTCCGTTTGTGTTGGTCGGAAAATTAAGTGCTAGTGGAAACTGCTTGCAATCTCGCGGGGAGTTGAGCGAACGCCATGTGGTCGCTGCTTGAAGCGCAATTTACAACGCCACTAACGTGCTTAGTTTTATGCTAATAAAAATCCCCCACACTTTTACTGTGCGAGGGAAACTCGTAAAAACTGAAATAAAACTAATAATACGTGTTAGTTTGACTGTTAAACATAAACTTTGACGTGGTTGATGGCGCTAGCCTGCGCCCAGCGTTACCTAGCCGCTGACCTTAACAGCTATCACCAGTGGTTATGCATTTTCATGTTAAGATCCAGCTTATAATGTATGACTGTGCCATCCAACATGTAGCATCTATTAAACAATAGTAATGAAATCCACGTAAAGCCTAACAAAGGCAAATAAAACCTTCGCACCACAATACAAACCAAATTACAGTTGGTAAAATCAAAGTTTAGGCGGAGTCTATAATCAGAATCAAATTGTTTAATACAGCGTAAACAACGATGCGAATCAGATAGCCGTGGTCGCGTGTTCCGAGCCAGTTAATCCGACCGTGGCAACAACATACCTATACTGAATAGTAGTCAACCAACGTTATAAAAGGAAGAAATTTCAATTTACTTGAAATAGCTCTCCACCTTTACACTTCTTTGTAATGAAATCGAACAGAGAAATTTCAAAATTTTTGCTTGCTTTCAAACGTTTTGTTAAACTATATTACATTAAAGAAACGGATCGTTCTAAGTAAACAGCGAGTACCGATTTTAACGTAATGGCTTCTTCAAGTTTCTAGACCATTGTACATGAATAAAATTATACTGTACAGCAATTTTCTCTTCAACGTGATCAAAATAAGGAACAGCATCTCCCGTAATATTATTTGGCCGAGGCTTCATAAAATACCGAAATAGGGTTAGTCATTTTACTTTCAAGAACTTTAGTGTCAACATAATTGAATTTCATGACTGTAGTTGCACGGCTTGAGGCGGTTGATGCAAGGCGACGCCAGGCACCCCAAGGCTCCCCTCGGCAACAACTTTAGGCCGCCCCAGCCTCTCCACCATCGAGCCGTGAGGACCAACATTGACTTCGATCTTAGCAAGGTAAATTACACCTTATAGGAAATCAAATTAAGCACAAACTCCTCTGGAGACACGCTTAATAATTCATAGTGTATGCTAAGCTGGGTACCTAAGCGATATACTTGGTCTTGCATTGTGTATGCCCTTGTAAAATGGTTAGCTGCACTATTATTTAGCACAAATGAATCTTGTTTGCTTAGTGGAAGCTTGAATTGACAACTAGTGTTAATTAACTTTAATGTTTCAGTATCCTGGGAAGACTTGCCCAAGTATGCATCGAGACATGCATTACAAAGGTAACTTTACATTTTATTACATTCTAGAAGCACCTTGAGGCTTTTGTTAATAAAGTCAACTTTATTCACTTGCTCCTTAAATAGTGTAAAATTAAGAAGCCATGTAGGCTATCTCATTTTGTATCAAAGCCTACAGTCATTACCGACATAACCTATCTCCACAATCGGCGAGCAACTGGTGTTACTAACAGTAACCTATGTAGCGATAACGATAATTTCACAGTTATCGCGATTGCAAATTACGTAATTGGCGCAGTTACATTTCGTGTTCAAATATGAGGGAGGCTTTTGTGATAATGTTAGCGGGTAATATTGACTCAATTAATGTGGCAATGTGGGACCAAAGCTTTCAGAAGCGCTCTATAATAAACTGCGAGTATTTGTTTTTGTATACTAACAACTTCGCACTACTTTTATTTTATGGTAGGGTTCTATTGTTCTAAAACATATTCCAAATTGCTTTAAATAGAAATTCGTAGGTACTTTTATTTCTGACACCATAAAACATGCAAATTAATTTGAAAATCGCTTCTATTTCTTCCCTTATTCCGCTGTTAGTGTAACCTCTGCTTCCACACGTTATCAAGGTTTTCATTTCTGTTGCAGCCAAAAGCTGGACACAGTATTGAAGCTAATTCCACTCCGGTAGGCATTCACATAGCAGCTACGTAGAAAATATACATTAACTAGTACATAAGTTTGTACATACCTCTTGTACAGTCTCGTTTACATCCCGCTTATGATAAATGGAGCAACAAAATATATTTTAAGTGTAATATAGTCAATCTTAGCGCTGATGTTAGACTTAGAATAATGTGATGAGTGAGTTTCGTTGGGTAAATGTTACCTATATTTTATTACGGCCTCTGATTAAGTAGACTATGATAGATATTTTCGGATAGATTGTTCAAACCATGCCATCGGTTTTGCTGTAGTAAATTGTATACTTAAAGTAGGAAAATTGATCCCTAGATTGTATAATAATTAGGTATATCGAATTTATATCAGATTATTTATTAAAATTATGACATATCATTTGACATCTCTGAAGTTTTCATCATTGTGTTGTTATTTGACGGTTACAATTGTTCACTAAAATGTCTGTTGTAAATTATTACTTTTATGACTGTTTGTAAAAATTGTTTAGAATTTTCTAGTTAATTAGCATTGAAATCAATTAACGAATGAATTTAGATACATAATCATATCAAATTATAAGAACTACTTGTAAGATCTCATTTGATGGTACTAGGTACTTAATATAACAATATCTATCGCTGTAAGACGTCTATAGCTTTAATAAACTATATTCTAGTGTTTATATTTCATTGCGTATTGTAAGATGAAAACTATTCCATGACTATAAAATGTATATCGCCTGGCTTTCTTGTAAGATCTATTAGATTATTATTTGATTAAACGATATTCACTTACGTTTATTTTGTTATTTATTTAACCAACTGTAAGCAATACCGTCCGAGAGTCTAACCACACAGTAAACTTTTATTGGAAGATAAAAATTTACAAAAGCTCAATCGTAATCTGGTTGAGCCTCTGTAATTTTTTCGTGGTCGGTTTTAAATCGGCAAATATACGCATTCCCATATATTCCGATACCAATGCGAAATCCCAATAAGCTATCGGCCGATAAAAAGCTTGCTGTGCCCGATAGCGGTACATGCATACACCCATTAAAGTTCCAAGTGCACTACTACTTACTAAACTATGCAAAATAAAAAGATAATAAGTTCAGGTTTAAAATTATACAGTATGTAGATGTTCTGGTGACGTCACTGCTATTTCTCCGAGATCAGCAATATCAAGTTTAAAAACGTAAGCGGGAGGTATGTCCCGATGCAATGGAGCTAAACGTCTGTTTTAGTGTTTCCTTCAGTCTTGTGTTTGAATAAAAAGCTCATTTGAATTCTATGAGAATCGAAATTGCTCTCCTTTTCGCTGTAGTAACTTAATTTAATCGAGTTCCATCACAATGTCTTTTACCTTTAGATTAGGTACTCGCTATAATGCTGATAAAAGTGGAAAATAAAATTTATAATACTTTTCCTTTTGTTATCTCCAGACGTTCTTTTTCCCAAGTTGGTAGTCACGTATATTTTATTGTACAAGAGTCAAATATAAATTATTTTTCCACGCGATAACGTGGAGATTAAGATTGTAAAATAAATTACTTGATTTTCCGCATAGAGGTCGAGTTTATTGGAAAAGTTACCGTGCTCGGGTGTTGATAGACTTACACAGATTGAGTTCATTAAAAATTTATAATTATCCTGTGTAATGGAGGCGTTTTAATACGATTATGGTGTACTAGGGTAGGAATGTCCGTTAATACACCAAAATATTAAAAAGTAATGACTTCGTCAACTTAATACTAGCGTAAGAAAAAAAATTATAAGTTGAACAATTTTTCTAAATAATCTATCAATGATATTATTTATAACAATTTTTTAAAGTAGTAACAGATCTACTATCAACTTAAAAGTGCCTAGTCAATGGAGTCGAGTGAGTCGAATAGTGCAACATAGATACTATTTATTTCTTTTGTTCTTCCCAGTTCACCCCGAGGGAGCTGCAAATTATGATCCCTTCTACGTGCATGTCGACACTGATAAAGTATAACAACTGCTACTAAATGTAATATAAAGTTATTTTATAATACAGTGTTGTTTTCAAAGGAAACAGGTAAAATTGACGAGCTTTGTTAAGGATTCAGATGAGGATTAAACCAACGTGTATTTTCCACAATGTTTTTAGAGTTAAAAGTATTATAAAACCGTTTAAAACGGCATTGGAAAAAATATATTTTAAAGATAAATAATTCAATTAGAGTACATAATCGATATAATTTATTTTACGTTTTTTTTCGTTTTATTATGCTTTCCATGATCTATAAAGATTTTTCCTGTTTTGAATTTTCAAACAAAAACTATTTCGTGAGCGGCATCCATCTGTCGCAAGCTTTTTTTCACGGCCTTCATAAAAAAAAATGGACAGGCATCTACTAGTCCATAACAACAACTCGTTATGTAGGTGCTACCCTGAAATATACTTCTACTTTAAAATCTATTTTCAAAATAATCTTATAACAATTCATAAACAAATAAAATATCAAAAATAAATACACAGTCTTAGCATAAATCACAAGAAGGTATTGTTTACACAGTTTGCTAAACACTTATAGAGTGGCGCGCTTCGAGAGCTTTCTTGAACACGAGTGTGAGCTCAAATGTACTCGGAACTCGAGTTTATTTGCTCTTTATTGAGCGAGTGACAAGATTTGACGCCGCGCCTCGCGTGTGCGTTGAGCTTTATGTTGCAAATTGAGTAACATATGTACGAATTGTATCGAAACTAGTCTCGTGTTTGAGGAGATGGATAATAAATTTTATTGTTGGACAGATATGGAGATAAAATGAAATGATGTTAGATAAGAATGTATTGTAGTGATATAGTAAGCTACGCACAAACTTAGTACGAAAATAAGAGGTCAGTAATGTATAGATTTAACATAATATGAAGACACCTGCGAAATTGTAGAGTTACCTAACGACCTGGTACACAAAGCACTCCAGAAGAAACATAGGTGGGTTTTTAGTCGATAAAAGTTTGACACTCTTTCATATCCCGAGTGTCATAATCATGTCCAGTCTGATAACTGCTCACCTCAAAAAAACGTAAGTTCTAATTCATTGATAAAAAAAAATATTTTACGCAAAAAATTGTACAGAGAACAAACGAATCTATGATACAAACCGCTTAAAAAGTTATCTTCGGAAATGCAGAGGAAGTTGCGGCTTGTAATGTTAGAGATCCAGTTCTAAAGTTGCATTACAACAGTGGCATACACATCGTTGAGGCAATTCGAGTTTTATGCAAATGTGTGTTTTGTGCGCGCCAACTAGGCCCGAGTCGCGACCGCGCGCCTTTTGTTGGCAAAAACACAGATTTCCACATTTGGTACAGACCTATCGGTATTTCGAGCAGGCTTTTCGTGTTATTTTAGTGTGGATTATTTTTTACAAATCCTCAGCTCAACGAAGGTGGCTTAGTATGATGATTGCAATTAGGAAAGGCCAAAGAATGTTCTATCTATATCTATACTTAATAATATAAAGGTGAAGAGTTTGTTTGTTTGCTTCAACGCGCTAATCTTAAAAACTACTAGTCCGACTTGAAAAAAATATTTCAGTGTTAGATAGCCCATTTATCGAGGTAAGCAACAGGCATTTTTTATCTTGGTACGCGGAATAGTTCCCTTTGAACGCGGATGAAGCCGCTTGCGGAAGCTAGTTAAGTAATAAGACTAGTGTGACTTTAAGCTTGTTAATCTCCAGTAGTCGTATACATTCAAAACTAACAGGTTTCCACTAAAGGTAAGTGATTAATTAATTTGAATCAATCTGCATATCTTGAAATTATAAAATGCTAAATAATTTCTGTTTCATAATAACAAGTTCTTCATTTCAAAGTAGTGTAATGGAATCAATTTGATTGCAGCCTTTTTTGTAACTATGACAACTATCATTGTAATTTGCACTTTAAAGCCATTTAATTAAGGCACATTACTATTCATCCGCTAAAGATTCCGTGATGTCCTACTGTAGGCGCCGGATCTGACAGTCCGGCTGCCATTTAAGTACCGTCAATGTTATCGCTATTGTATTTTTAAATACCTTTAAGGCCCTATTTTTCTTATATTATCTGTCAAAATAATGTGAAATAGTTAAATTTATTGAAAATTATGATTTATTTATTCCTTCAAATAATAATCCGAACTATATCAAACTATTACCCTCTGGGGGACAAATCAGAAGTATTTTATGTACTTTACGACACTCAACTCTCAATGGGCCTTTGAATTATGTTCATCATAAATATTTGAGAAACAGACCATAAACAAAACTGCTTTATCAAAGTAAAACTAGTAGACACACCTTGAATTAGCAAGTATATTTTTTACTTTATATGAAATATTTTCAGATTTTTATTAATAATAATATTATTATGAAAGCTACGAACGATAAAGTTGAAGTATGTATCACCAAGCCATCAGGTTGGCCGCCTGCCCATACAAAAGCTACGTATATAAAAAAATATAAAAAACAGAAAATTTACTTAAAATGGCAAACAGCCAAGAATGTTTTCTAAAAGTTATTTCAGAAAAAGAAATCCGCTTTCATATCGGAACTAACTCTTTATTTGTATGGGTGATCCCTCGCGGGTACAAGTTAAAAACAGCTTTCACCGGCCGCCGCGTTTGAATAAGTTTCGCTCAAGTTTTATTGAAGTTGTAACCTTCGGCCCGGTTTGATATATGTACTTCCCGCAGCTGTACCGACCGGGTCCCGCCGTGCCAAAGTTAGTGCACTCGTAAATTATTCAACCCCTCTGTATACATGTGCTTGTCGTAACCGAATGGTGTTCAAGTCACAATGTCACGTTGTGTTTTATTATTTATAGATAAAAACTTTCAACTTTTTTGTTTCATATTTTTTTTATTGCGCCAAGAAGTTGCTCTTTTAGATGGAAGGTCCACTGTGACTTAGAATTTACGACTATCACATATATGGTAACTATTTCTCTAAAAACTATCACATAAAATGATGGTAATGAGTTGGTTTAGATAAAGACCAACAAACACAATACAGACTTGTTTACAAGCATTTATTTCAAGTAACAGCATCAAAGTGTGTGCTACAGCTTATAACGGCAATTGCCGAGCGACTTACACATAGGAGCAAATTGCACTAAGTCTAACGACATTGCTTGCTTAGCGCTACGCAGTTGCTACGGTGCTACGAAAGTCTACGGTCTACGGCAGACGGCAGGCTACGACGCCGACGTATTAAAATAAAAGCAAAGCGGAGTCACTTTAATTCTCTGAAGCGACCCGCCCAGGTGATTCCAACGCTACAGATTTACTTATGCCGCTCAGTTAACTTTTATTACAATTACAGGAACCTAAACTGTGTACTTAATGTGCTTTTTTATGTAAAAAAGAGTACCTGTATAAAATTGGTGGAAGCACGAACCACGTTGACGACATCGTTACAAGAACGCAAAGCAATTCTGTTCTCCAGATTTACTTTCGGAAGTCTAGATCATCTTAAAAAATACTTAATAAAAATGTTTTCTAAACTTACATTTAATACTTCTATGCTCATGTCAAGAGGTATTTTTTGAACTTAATTTCTTATTATTTTACTTTGTCATCCGCTTCTTGGTCAGGGATTAGGTAACCACGACATCCTTGCGTGAGACAAAAGAACGTATGTTTTACAACAAAATAAGAAGAGATTTAGCTCAGGTTAGATACGGCCGTGGGAACAGGCCACATGCAGTGTTCGCCTTGGCAATATTAGTACGACGCCACATAATTTTATCCAGTCTCGGTCATAAATATAGCACCTAACCCCATTATTGTTGCAAGAAAGCGAACGGTGGAGGCACGGTACGGGTTTCGTGAAACCGCTACTTATTTGTATATGGATGCCTCATGAAATGTTACAGCTGTGTTGTAGACCGCGGACTTGTGGAGCGAAGAGTTCAACGATTTAGAGGTCGAAGAACAATGTATGATTAACCAAAAAGGTAACAAATAAGAAATTATTTCTTGGAACGCAACTCGAATTGGTATTGGTATAAGGTATGAATTTCAAAAAGATACGTATCCCATCAAAATGATTTGGTAAATTAAAAGTGGTTCTAATATTTTACTACGTTTCAGCATACACAGTAAAGCTTCCATATCCGAAAAAATCATCACAACGGGCCATGACAAAACCGTAAAAAATCCCGAGAATTTATAACAAAATTGTTTAATTATTCAAAGCGATTGAAAGAATCAAGAGTAATTAAAACGTAATTAAGGACAGCAATGGTTTCAGGTGTCCATTCTAATCTCATGTTCCGAGGGAAGGCAGAGTGATCCCCGGCCGGCGGTATTCTGACAGCGATCGCGAACAATTTAACTACGAAAATTATATTAATATAATATTATTCAGAGAAGATTGTAACAGCGATAATTTTGAGATAGAAACTGGCTTTGACTTTGATGTCGTTATAATACATAATAAAATTATTTATATTTAGACAACATTTATTAATTTTAATCATTCTACACGTGTGAAAGTCTAACTTGATATACATTTAACCCAGTAAAGGAGTTTTCGTATAAAAATCAACTTATAACTATTTTATTCAATAATAAATTACAACCATAATATAAAACTTTATAGATACCACAATAACAATTCGAGAACTGAAACATCAAATGAAACCACCTGAAGACCAAATTACATTACACAGGAGGCCATCACTAGAGCACCCGATAATGAGCGTGTTAACATAGTCGCCGATGTCGGACAAGTTACATCTCGGACACCGCCATGTTGTCCGGAATAAGGATCCGGACACGTGTGCCTTTTCCCACGCTCCTCCACAAGCATGCGACGTTTATTAAGCACTTCACGTTTTTGTTACCTGCAGGGAGATTTATTACTTTTAATTATTTTTCATTGTCCGCCACCGTTATTCGTCTTAGAGGCATCGCATTAAATTATTATGCTGGGATATGATTTACGTTGAACGTTGTATAAATTATGTATTGCACGGTGATAGCGTGTGGTGCCGCTGTATGTACAACCAATAAGAAGTATTGTGTTTGCGGTAAATGTTTTTCTTGTTTGTACTAGGAAATGTAGGAACACAAACCGGTTTATCTAACCCAGGTATTGGCAATGGCGTAGTGTTCAGCAAAATAAATTAGCTCGGTAACCCATTCAATGTAGGAAAAGCGAGATTGTAAAAATCAAACATATATACGTCAATAGTGACCATTAATTTCAATTTCTGTGAACAAAAATATTATTTGTTCTTGGATCATAAGTATATCAAATCGTATGCTTTCAGAATGGAAGCTTTGTCTTTTATATATTAAATCAGTGCATACTTATATATGTCCACATGAGCCAGCGACAGTTAAAATAAGTGAGTTGACTTTTTAGCTCTCTGAAAACAAAGCTCATAGTAAGTAGATCACCCTTGAAAACCACTCGTTTTAAGATTCTTACTTCATGTTGCGGGACACATGTCCCTCTAATTTATTAGTATCATGAAATATAAACAAGTGGTAGGTACACAAAATAGAAAAAAGTTAGCTGTAGGTCCTTCATCGGTATTCAGCTCGGTCATAGTAGGGCTCATTAAAATGCGTTGAACAATAAACGTTAGCCCGCGGGACCTTTTGTGAGTGCGCGAGTTTTAACCGCATTTCAATCTGTACGTTATTATTTCCTCATTGTTTATGGTTACTCTACTGTGAGAGCTACTCTTTGACTCGGATACAATTTAGCTGCTGTCTAGTTAGTGTGTGTGTAGGTAAAATATTACTGAAGAACCAGTGGACTGAATTAACTTTGTTTTTTTGTACTATTTTGAACTGATTGCATTTATTCTGTTAAGCGAAAATTGGTCAATAGTTTCCTATTCCATGCAACATGGCAATCGAAATATTAATGTTATCAATAAAAAAAAGGTTAACAATAAAATAAAGAAATGAAAAAAGAGTACACATTAGGCTTTAATAAAGATTAATTCAAAAAAATCAGCACGCAGCTAAGAAAACTCCTAATTTCCTTGCAAGACATTTCCCAGCCCAAAATCTTCATGAAAATTGTGTGGCCACTAATTTAAGGGTTACATATGACCTTGTTCTTGCAGTGTACGGGTTAATTTATGTGGGTTTACTTTGGCCACGTGGTCGCGACGACGCCCAGGCTCTGTTCGCGATATCTACGGGCCGCCCGCCCGCTACGCCCAGCGGATTTCCATATGTGCCGCCGTAAACGCTCATAAATTAACTACAACTATTATAGAATACTGGTACTCAGTTATTTATTACGTTGCTTCTGATTAAAGTTTCAATTAGCTTTTCTGAGAAAATGTGAAAGATTTAATTAATTAAATCATTCATCTGGTTTTTGCACAAAAGGTAACCTTAATAATATTTTTGCCGTAATTGTAATTATTATCGCAAAAAATATTAATTTTGTTGAATTTGCGCTGTATTTTTTCCGAAAAAAATACCAGATGTTGCATGTTAATTTATGAAATTCACTCGTCGAGACGGAAAAGGTACACCAAAAAGGCAGTATGTAAATATAGTAAACTAGTCGATTCCCCAACGCGAGCGCTTGCTGGCAACATATGGTTTAAGATATTCGAGTGAGCTCAGACACGGCCCATTCAAAAGGCGCTCTAAACGGAAGGATACGAGCCGTAAAATAGGATTTCATGCATGCGTAGCTTTGTGTGAACAAATATGTACGGTTGACAACGCTCGACCTTTGCCAATAACCCCGGTGAATAAAAAAAAATCATATTTCGTACATTTTTTAAAAGGTTGATGTTTTTTTAACCTTTACAGTATATGGACAGACGTTAAACGTTTTTTAAATAGCTTTTGCTGGTGACTACGTCGCTAAAGTTTTGTTTTCATACTGAATCTCTCTACGAGACGAAAATACAGAGATATCCTACACACATTTCTGAATTGAGAAATGGAACCCACAAAAACGTTTTCGACATATTTTTTTAAAGTAAAATGGATAGTTTTTCCAAGGGACAAGAAGCAAAACATGCTCTATTTTTTTNGAGAATTTATAACAAAATTGTTTAATTATTCAAAGCGATTGAAAGAATCAAGAGTAATTAAAACGTAATTAAGGACAGCAATGGTTTCAGGTGTCCATTCTAATCTCATGTTCCGAGGGAAGGCAGGGTGATCCCCGGCCGGCGGTATTCTGACAGCGATCGCGAACAATTTAACTACGAAAATTATATTAATATAATATTATTCAGAGAAGATTGTAACAGCGATAATTTTGAGATAGAAACTGGCTTTGACTTTGATGTCGTTATAATACATAATAAAATTATTTATATTTAGACAACATTTATTAATTTTAATCATTCTACACGTGTGAAAGTCTAACTTGATATACATTTAACCCAGTAAAGGAGTTTTCGTATAAAAATCAACTTATAACTATTTTATTCAATAATAAATTACAACCATAATATAAAACTTTATAGATACCACAATAACAATTCGAGAACTGAAACATCAAATGAAACCACCTGAAGACCAAATTACATTACACAGGAGGCCATCACTAGAGCACCCGATAATGAGCGTGTTAACATAGTCGCCGATGTCGGACAAGTTACATCTCGGACACCGCCATGTTGTCCGGAATAAGGATCCGGACACGTGTGCCTTTTCCCACGCTCCTCCACAAGCATGCGACGTTTATTAAGCACTTCACGTTTTTGTTACCTGCAGGGAGATTTATTACTTTTAATTATTTTTCATTGTCCGCCACCGTTATTCGTCTTAGAGGCATCGCATTAAATTATTATGCTGGGATATGATTTACGTTGAACGTTGTATAAATTATGTATTGCACGGTGATAGCGTGTGGTGCCGCTGTATGTACAACCAATAAGAAGTATTGTGTTTGCGGTAAATGTTTTTCTTGTTTGTACTAGGAAATGTAGGAACACAAACCGGTTTATCTAACCCAGGTATTGGCAATGGCGTAGTGTTCAGCAAAATAAATTAGCTCGGTAACCCATTCAATGTAGGAAAAGCGAGATTGTAAAAATCAAACATATATACGTCAATAGTGACCATTAATTTCAATTTCTGTGAACAAAAATATTATTTGTTCTTGGATCATAAGTATATCAAATCGTATGCTTTCAGAATGGAAGCTTTGTCTTTTATATATTAAATCAGTGCATACTTATATATGTCCACATGAGCCAGCGACAGTTAAAATAAGTGAGTTGACTTTTTAGCTCTCTGAAAACAAAGCTCATAGTAAGTAGATCACCCTTGAAAACCACTCGTTTTAAGATTCTTACTTCATGTTGCGGGACACATGTCCCTCTAATTTATTAGTATCATGAAATATAAACAAGTGGTAGGTACACAAAATAGAAAAAAGTTAGCTGTAGGTCCTTCATCGGTATTCAGCTCGGTCATAGTAGGGCTCATTAAAATGCGTTGAACAATAAACGTTAGCCCGCGGGACCTTTTGTGAGTGCGCGAGTTTTAACCGCATTTCAATCTGTACGTTATTATTTCCTCATTGTTTATGGTTACTCTACTGTGAGAGCTACTCTTTGACTCGGATACAATTTAGCTGCTGTCTAGTTAGTGTGTGTGTAGGTAAAATATTACTGAAGAACCAGTGGACTGAATTAACTTTGTTTTTTTGTACTATTTTGAACTGATTGCATTTATTCTGTTAAGCGAAAATTGGTCAATAGTTTCCTATTCCATGCAACATGGCAATCGAAATATTAATGTTATCAATAAAAAAAAGGTTAACAATAAAATAAAGAAATGAAAAAAGAGTACACATTAGGCTTTAATAAAGATTAATTCAAAAAAATCAGCACGCAGCTAAGAAAACTCCTAATTTCCTTGCAAGACATTTCCCAGCCCAAAATCTTCATGAAAATTGTGTGGCCACTAATTTAAGGGTTACATATGACCTTGTTCTTGCAGTGTACGGGTTAATTTATGTGGGTTTACTTTGGCCACGTGGTCGCGACGACGCCCAGGCTCTGTTCGCGATATCTACGGGCCGCCCGCCCGCTACGCCCAGCGGATTTCCATATGTGCCGCCGTAAACGCTCATAAATTAACTACAACTATTATAGAATACTGGTACTCAGTTATTTATTACGTTGCTTCTGATTAAAGTTTCAATTAGCTTTTCTGAGAAAATGTGAAAGATTTAATTAATTAAATCATTCATCTGGTTTTTGCACAAAAGGTAACCTTAATAATATTTTTGCCGTAATTGTAATTATTATCGCAAAAAATATTAATTTTGTTGAATTTGCGCTGTATTTTTTCCGAAAAAAATACCAGATGTTGCATGTTAATTTATGAAATTCACTCGTCGAGACGGAAAAGGTACACCAAAAAGGCAGTATGTAAATATAGTAAACTAGTCGATTCCCCAACGCGAGCGCTTGCTGGCAACATATGGTTTAAGATATTCGAGTGAGCTCAGACACGGCCCATTCAAAAGGCGCTCTAAACGGAAGGATACGAGCCGTAAAATAGGATTTCATGCATGCGTAGCTTTGTGTGAACAAATATGTACGGTTGACAACGCTCGACCTTTGCCAATAACCCCGGTGAATAAAAAAAAATCATATTTCGTACATTTTTTAAAAGGTTGATGTTTTTTTAACCTTTACAGTATATGGACAGACGTTAAACGTTTTTTAAATAGCTTTTGCTGGTGACTACGTCGCTAAAGTTTTGTTTTCATACTGAATCTCTCTACGAGACGAAAATACAGAGATATCCTACACACATTTCTGAATTGAGAAATGGAACCCACAAAAACGTTTTCGACATATTTTTTTAAAGTAAAATGGATAGTTTTTCCAAGGGACAAGAAGCAAAACATGCTCTATTTTTTTACTTACACATAGGAGCAAATTGCACTAAGTCTAACGACATTGCTTGCTTAGCGCTACGAAGTTGCTACGGTGCTACGAAAGTCTACGGTCTACGGCAGACGGCAGGCTACGACGCCGACGTATTAAAATAAAAGCAAAGCGGAGTCACTTTAAGGCCTTTGCCACACTAGACGGAAATTCTGTCGCCGAACTTCAGCGGCGGTCAATCCGTTCTATACGGTATCAGCCACACTGAATATTCAGTAGCAGATCATCAGTCGGCTGCCAGCCTAATAAATCGTTCAGTCTCAAACATTCTGTGCGTGCGTCGTCACTGCGAGTTATCCGCTGAATGTGGCGCGATGCATACAAATACCTGTAATGCAACGTTACCGATCTTACGCTGACGGAAGATCGGTGCGCGGACGACCGAGCAGACGCGAGCGAGTGACGGTCCGCTCCGAGCGCGGGAACGTCCGCGACGGAACGACCGATCTTCCGCGTAGTGTGCCCGTTATTTGTATTTTACATGCAATAACATGTATTGGCGTTCCGCCGCGAAAGTTCGGCGACGGAATTTCCGTCTAGTGTGGCAAAGGCCTAATTCTCTGAAGCGACCCGCCCAGGTGATTCCAACGCTACAGATTTACTTACGCCGCTCAGTTAACTTTTATTACAATTACAGGAACCTAATCTGTGTACTTAATGTGCTTTTTTATGTAAAATAGAGTACCTGTATAAAATTGGTGGAAGCACGAACCACGTTGACGATATCGTTACAACAATGCAAAGCAATTCTGTTCTCCAGGTTTACTTTCGGAAGTCTAGATCATCTTAAAAAATACTTAATAAAAATGTTTTCTAAACTTACATTTAATACTTTTATGCTCATGTCAAGAGGTATTTTTGAACTTAGTTTCTTATTATTTCACCCTATCATCCGCTTCTTGGTCAGGGATTAGGTAACCACGACATCCTTGCGTGAGACAAAAGAACGTATGTTTTACAACGAAATAAGAAGAGATTTAGCTCAGGTTAGATACGGCCGTGGGAACAGGCCACATGCAGTGTTCG
>NWSH02000050.1:7530568-7554018 GCA_002382865.2 Heliothis virescens | reverse complement strand
CTATCTTTTAACGACTCCACTCGATTCAGGATAAAATATGTACAGCCTCTTCTACAGTATTGACATAAATGTTGATCACATTGTTTTTTCGATACTGGCGGTCTCAGTTTCCCCCTCAAGGGTCGACTGAACGAATATAAATGAATCTTATATTTATGATACTTTTTTCTTTTCTCTCTTCTTGGTAGCATTTTATTGCTCGTGAAAGGGTACGAATTGTTTTGCTGACAGATTTACGAGGAAAGATTCGGCGTTTATTTTATCTGTGACTTTTCCATTCTTGAAGAAGGCAACTTTGATTGCAGAAACGTTGAATACAAATTTAATATCGCTGCCCATTTTATGATTTATAAGGGAGCTGTCATGTAAGGGCTAACCGATGCGATTGTTCTTCGGAAAGCCAGCAACTCTCGCTTGTTGTGGAGATTTTTCATGATTTTATTTATCCCAACTTTGGCTTCGCGAATAACACCGTTAGAAGATTGAATTGAAAAAGAAAAACGTCATTCTTGTGTAACTGCTTTCTAGAATTTTACGTAGAGCTAAACACAGTGCTTGCATTTTCAGAGAACCAACAGTTACTAAAGAACTTTCAACTTCAACTGAACTGAAGTCATAAAATAATGGTCATCCTACGTAAACAGAAGACAGCACAGCACTCCAAAATAAGCCTTTAATGAAGGTATTTATTGTACGTATAGAAATGTTCGATGTAATAACAATGTTAGCTATTAATTCGTTCACAGCTATGCTGGAGTGTTCGTGAAGCGACGAGAGGCTTGAAGGCAGCTAACTCGATAACAAGACACAACAGCTTTCCTAATTGCAATTTATTGCAGGTACAGCAAACAAGACTGTTTCAACGCTCACGTATTTTAAATTAATTTGCAAATACAGACTTGTAATTACATCTTGCTATGAGAATAGGTTAAACTAATTGAGACGGACAATTCTTGTTGGATGTTATTTAGAGACCTAGTCAGCAGTACTAAAGCTCTATCATTTTTTTCGTCTATAGATTTTCATAGAAGTGTAATTTAAGTTAATACCAACATAAACTAAAATACAAAATACGTAGTACCTAACTTTGTATTTTGGAATAACTTTAGAATCTAAGAATTGAAAAACTTTCACATAAATATTAATGTATAAAAATAGTTTATATTCATCATTCATTTTTTTCGGAACAAACAATGAAGATGAGAGCATAAATCTAAATATATTTTATAATGAGAGAGCAAAGTTTAAACAGTTAAAGAGCAACGATTGCACTTATAAACAGAGCAACACTAAACAAAAGCGTTTCCTTACAAAGATGTCTAAGTAATTATCTCAGTAGTTTTGAAATTTCATTTTGCCGATTGCACACTTTGCGGAGGAAGTATTCCTACTTTAGTTCTATTTATAAATTCACTGAAAAGCAATTAATTTTAAGTCAACAATAGAAAAGTTCCCGGTTGTGATGCATTGTGTTCCGCTTTAGCCGTTTGCTTTCTTGAACTGCTCGACTTGTTCAATGATTTCCTTTATTAGCCGACTATTGAAAATAAGAGAATGGTCTTGTTCTGTTTATTTAATTTGCTTATCGTATTTGAACTCCGCTGTATTGTTACTGGATTTCGTGTTTTAATTTAGTTTGTATTACCCCTTTCTCCGAAAAGAGCTAAAAGTTCTGTTGCTTCACAGTTTATTGCTAAGCTACATTAAATTAATTTTATGAATGTCTCCTCCAAAATATGAATATGTTTCATCTCAACTAACTATTAGATCTTACCATTACGCGAACAACATCACAAGCAATTAAACTATTATTGACGCGCCTTAAATGAATCGATATAATAGTTACGTACTTAATCGACCAGCTAAACCCGGCTTATATCACCAATTACCTGAAATTAAATGCCTTGTTCGATTGTTCATCGTCAGATGACAGCAAAACGGTATCGGTTATACAATCGCACTGAAAGGGGATTAATTTGTTGACAGTAAATTGGATCCTAATGAAGCAAAGGCTCTTTGGATAAACAAGACGATCGTCTTGGCCCCTGTTTACATGATTCAACGGTTCGTTAGCTTTGTTTCAAATCAGATCGCCCGTTTGTACAACTGTCAGTAGTTGTACGTTTACTGTGCAAGCATTGTTTTGGGTGTCACGGCTCTTGTTTGTTCGAAATCATTGACAGCAGCATTTTGAATTTAAAAGTTGAATACCGTTGTTCAAAAAAATAAAAAAGGTAAAAAAAACTTTTTAAGTTAAACGGTTTTATGGTAAACAGCAAAATGTTGCAGATCTATGTACTAAAAGCAAAAAAATAAAAAAAAATTAAACATATCCATTGATTACACTAAAATAAAATCGTGGGGCACATTTTAACTGACGATTATAAAATATTGCACGTGCCCCACGATTTTATTTTAGTGTAATCAATGCATATGTTTAATTTTTTTTTATTTTTTTGCTTTTAGTACATAGATCTGCAACATTTTGCTGTTTACCATAAAACCGTTTAACTTAAAAAGTTTTTTTTACCTTTTTTATTTTTTTGAACAACGGTATTCAACTTTTAAATTCAAAATGCTGCTGTCAATGATTTCGAACAAACAAGAGCCGTGACACCCAAAACAATGCTTGCACAGTAAACGTACAACTACTGACAGTTGTACAAACGGGCGATCTGATTTGAAACAAAGCTAACGAACCGTTGAATCATGTAAACAGGGGCCAAGACGATCGTCTTGTTTATCCAAAGAGCCTTTGCTTCATTAGGATCCAATTTACTGTCAACAAATTAATCCCCTTTCAGTGCGATTGTATAACCGATACCGTTTTGCTGTCATCTGACGATGAACAATCGAACAAGGCATTTAATTTCAGGTAATTGGTGATATAAGCCGGGTTTAGCTGGTCGATTAAGTACGTAACTATTATATCGATTCATTTAAGGCGCGTCAATAATAGTTTAATTGCTTGTGATGTTGTTCGCGTAATGGTAAGATCTAATAGTTAGTTGAGATGAAACATATTCATATTTTGGAGGAGACATTCATAAAATTAATTTAATGTAGCTTAGCAATAAACTGTGAAGCAACAGAACTTTTAGCTCTTTTCGGAGAAAGGGGTAATACAAACTAAATTAAAACACGAAATCCAGTAACAATACAGCGGAGTTCAAATACGATAAGCAAATTAAATAAACAGAACAAGACCATTCTCTTATTTTCAATAGTCGGCTAATAAAGGAAATCATTGAACAAGTCGAGCAGTTCAAGAAAGCAAACGGCTAAAGCGGAACACAATGCATCACAACCGGGAACTTTTCTATTGTTGACTTAAAATTAATTGCTTTTCAGTGAATTTATAAATAGAACTAAAGTAGGAATACTTCCTCCGCAAAGTGTGCAATCGGCAAAATGAAATTTCAAAACTACTGAGATAATTACTTAGACATCTTTGTAAGGAAACGCTTTTGTTTAGTGTTGCTCTGTTTATAAGTGCAATCGTTGCTCTTTAACTGTTTAAACTTTGCTCTCTCATTATAAAATATATTTAGATTTATGCTCTCATCTTCATTGTTTGTTCCGAAAAAAATGAATGATGAATATAAACTATTTTTATACATTAATATTTATGTGAAAGTTTTTCAATTCTTAGATTCTAAAGTTATTCCAAAATACAAAGTTAGGTACTACGTATTTTGTATTTTAGTTTATGTTGGTATTAACTTAAATTACACTTCTATGAAAATCTATAGACGAAAAAAATGATAGAGCTTTAGTACTGCTGACTAGGTCTCTAAATAACATCCAACAAGAATTGTCCGTCTCAATTAGTTTAACCTATTCTCATAGCAAGATGTAATTACAAGTCTGTATTTGCAAATTAATTTAAAATACGTGAGCGTTGAAACAGTCTTGTTTGCTGTACCTGCAATAAATTGCAATTAGGAAAGCTGTTGTGTCTTGTTATCGAGTTAGCTGCCTTCAAGCCTCTCGTCGCTTCACGAACACTCCAGCATAGCTGTGAACGAATTAATAGCTAACATTGTTATTACATCGAACATTTCTATACGTACAATAAATACCTTCATTAAAGGCTTATTTTGGAGTGCTGTGCTGTCTTCTGTTTACGTAGGATGACCATTATTTTATGACTTCAGTTCAGTTGAAGTTGAAAGTTCTTTAGTAACTGTTGGTTCTCTGAAAATGCAAGCACTGTGTTTAGCTCTACGTAAAATTCTAGAAAGCAGTTACACAAGAATGACGTTTTTCTTTTTCAATTCAATCTTCTAACGGTGTTATTCGCGAAGCCAAAGTTGGGATAAATAAAATCATGAAAAATCTCCACAACAAGCGAGAGTTGCTGGCTTTCCGAAGAACAATCGCATCGGTTAGCCCTTACATGACAGCTCCCTTATAAATCATAAAATGGGCAGCGATATTAAATTTGTATTCAACGTTTCTGCAATCAAAGTTGCCTTCTTCAAGAATGGAAAAGTCACAGATAAAATAAACGCCGAATCTTTCCTCGTAAATCTGTCAGCAAAACAATTCGTACCCTTTCACGAGCAATAAAATGCTACCAAGAAGAGAGAAAAGAAAAAAGTATCATAAATATAAGATTCATTTATATTCGTTCAGTCGACCCTTGAGGGGGAAACTGAGACCGCCAGTATCGAAAAAACAATGTGATCAACATTTATGTCAATACTGTAGAAGAGGCTGTACATATTTTATCCTGAATCGAGTGGAGTCGTTAAAAGATAGTGTTGTAAGAATTGTGAAACGTCCTGAAAGGCTTTATGTAAAACGTAAAAAAATAACTTTTCTAGATTGTTTAATTTTTTTAATAACACTCATTCGTGTGTAGAAATGAAAACAGTGGTCAAC
Organism: Heliothis virescens; assembly: GCA_002382865.2. NCBI lineage: Eukaryota > Metazoa > Arthropoda > Insecta > Lepidoptera > Noctuidae > Heliothis > Heliothis virescens. Next base: position 7,549,131 of record NWSH02000050.1, on the reverse strand, counting down.
AACAGTAACATGTTAGGGGTTAACATTAATTAAAATCTTCTGTCGAAAGCTCGAGGCTTTCAAATCGAAACTGAGGGCGCGCAAAGTAATTTTAAATTAAAATCCAACAAAAACCCCAATCCCTTTTTGACCACCGATCAATTGAATGTTTTCGGTTCTTTACACCATCGATTTTTCATGTCCTTTGATCTATTCTAATTTATCGGAGTATTTTGCTGTACGTTCATACTACGGAAGCGTGGCAAGAATTCGACTGTTGCATCGTTTGTAGTGGGGATCTTAAAGGTTACATTGAAGATCGCATTATAAATATTTCATTATCTATTTTATGTGATATCTATTTATAGCATACCATATTTAAGACTGTTTATTTTAAGACTGTTCCATTTAATAATGTTGCATTTTATTTAAACTGAAGTTACTTTCTACGCTCATATCTCTGATTCCGCGTAACAGTGCTATCATAAACAACAGTATTTAACTCTAACTTATCTACTGAAAACGTACTTTTTAACATTTTTATGTGTCCCAATGTGAGCAAATGCATACCTACTATATGAATATAAACCACGATTTTTATTTAACAGAAGGAGGTGAGGAATAAATTTGCTAAAACATATTGATATTTTTTTACATCTTTTTCGCCTATTTAGACTTCATTAAAATTATCATAGAGTTGAAAAATATTTGATACTGAATTTCCATATAAAATCTTCACCATAGAATTATGAGTCCTTAAAAAAATGAAACTTCTCGAATACTCAGACGCAAGAAACACTCACACACTCAGGACACACGCACTCACACACTTAAGGAACACTCACTCAGCCGCAAGTAGACGCGTAACGCGCACGTATAAAATTACGTCCGCTTGCGCGCTCCACCCGATGCGACAACATAACAGATGAGAGGACAAATCCGCCGTTAATTACCCATTCGTGTGTAATCTTTTAATTAACTAAGTGTAAACTTATTCGCGTCGCTGGAAGCACTCCCTTTATGTTTCTTGGCTCGTTATATCCACTGGCTTCTGTATGTTAACTAATCTGCTTTGATTATTAAGGTAGTTTACTTTTTAAACTTAAAACGTATATTATAAGAACCTATAGCCTTTTGTATTGTTAAAGTTTATCACATATGTTATTAAAAATAATTAATTGATCTTTATACCCATCGATGTTCGTTAGATTAATCCATTACCTCACTGCCTTATTGATCTAGATTTTACTGCAAGTGCTATTTTGTAAGTCCGTCTTAGTGATATTGGTTCATCGTTGTGGATTTTTTAAGCTCTTTCTCTGTGTTTTTGTCTGACTGGTAGGAAAAGGGTCGCTCTTAATTTATATTGTAGGTGTATTTTTACTTCTAGACTAAAAGTAGAGTGTAAGTATCTTAAACTATCGTAGCGTCGAACAAATATAATTCTTTTTAACCGAATTCTATTGTGGCTATCAATACCTACTCAATGCCAAAACTTTTGAAGCCCAACTCAAAATAGATCACACGACATTAATATAAACTGTGACCTTTAAAACGCTTCCAAACGACTTCATAAAATTCCGTCGAGATATCTTTATTTCCTTTTCCTTAACAACAATCTCAACAAATACAATTGACTATTACAACATCCGTCTTGTGTGAATAGGGAATGTCGTTGCTTTATTGGCTTGCTCGTACAATATAATGCTCTTTGGTAGGCAGGCGCACAAAGAGAATCCGCATGTCACCGACCACCGTCAGGTGGCGCCAGCAGATTCATGATAGGCTTTGCTCATTGTCCAACGTCTATGTAAGTGCATAATTGACATCGATATCTGAGGTGCATAGTATATGAGGCGTTAATAAGTAGTTCGCGATGCATTAAAACAATGTTTAAAATATTCTGATTAGTTTTTGTGTCATGTAAACAAAAATTACGCGATTTCTGACCAGGTCGTTTGGGCGACAAAATTTGACCAATTGAAGATTCGTTTGTACATTAGGTTTTTTAGCGGTTTCGTGATATTCTTTTATGGGAAAAAATCCCCATATCCTAAGTTAGCTAATAAAAAATCAGTTCCACGTACAGTTCTCGATACTGTGTCGAAGCTGACGTGTATTCGATATCTGAGCGGGGTCATTACCAAGAGGCAATTTATAGCCGGGTCACGCGCGCCGCCGTCGCTTCGCCTCGCCTCGCCTCGCTGTCTAGACACACCCTCTTAATTTCATCAAAATAAATACCACACGTAATTATTATAAACGACCTGTTAAGAAAGTTTTAGATGTTGCTAATTATTTTTTAAATTAGAAATAGAGGCTTAACTTTAAGTGCCTTCGTGATACAATGTGATCGCAATTTGTGCACTCGATAGTTGCAATTTAGATAAATAAATTCACGTTCTCCACAATAAAACGAATTTTTATAAAACTTGAGATAAATTTGCACACAGCATTCAACAACAAAAAAGTTTTTAAATCGATTTTTATTCTACGAGACTTCCTTATTGAAATGAATTTTTATTTAAATTAGAAAAACTAAAGAATCTCCGTTTCCTCGGCTGAGTAAAATAAAAAGTGAGTGAAATGCATAAACGTGTTCAAGCTCAATTGGTCGGCCGAGGAGAGGAAATCGTGCCTTCGATGTTCTTTTAAATTTTATTACTATAACTATTATTTAACTTCAGTCGTTTTGTATTTACAGGAGTTTTATACTTGCTATACAAGGATAAGTTGTACTTTTAAGGGTGGTCAATGGTTTCCTAAGAATAACATGGTTATTAATGTTGATTTATTTCCGAAAATAAAAATGGTGAATCGACACCCATTTAGATAAATACAAGTGCAATGCAAATACAATCAACGTTGACAGCTAACACAAAGTGAAAGTGAGTTTTTGAAGTTATTAGTTCACAAAATTTTCGAAATTTATTATCCTTTCTTATTCATTCTATCTCCTTCAAAATAAAATATTAAAACACACGTAAACCAGGGTAATTTTCTGGTTGAGTTCGCTTCAAAGCTCCTCAATAGCTCACAGACTGCAGCCATGCACTACAGAAGACAATGAACGCATGAAGTCGTGTCAACGTCTGTCAGCTTGCAAAGGGAACCCGCACATCGCACGCCTTAAGATCACGTATTAGAAATGCCTTGAAAGGGAAATAATTTTGAAATAGAAATAATCTACCCACCTTATTTGTTTATTTCAAACGATAAAAATAATTATATTAGTTACCGATCTTCTGTTGTTCTTAAGCACTTCACAATCAGTTTCATAATCAGTTCACAAGCACCGCGAGGAAACAACTGACAATCACCGCGTGATAGATTTTTCCCGCTCGAAATGTGTTGCGCATATACATCGCGTATATGTACGTTTAGTTTTACTACGCGCGACAAAAATCCGCTTGTGTCACGCTGTCTGGCCTGTTTAAAAATGGAATACTTAGCCCTTAAGTCACCGAGAAAATAAAAGTCCGTTTTTTTTAACCCAACTATATTTTCTAAAACCAACTAGTTGATTTACGGAAACTAACGTTGATGTCGTCGGTGAACTTGGGGCAAAAAAGACCTCAGCGTAGCTTGCGTGTCTTCGATCAATTACATTAGATTACACACAAACAAATTAACGAACAGGCAACTATAAAATTGATGGAAAAAGAGAGAAATAACCAGGAATTCTTCGATGTATTTTATTTGTAGGTTTACAAAAAATACTATTTTCAAGGTTTCAGATTGTGTGAGGTTATCTATTATTAGCTTTAAAGAAAATAAAGAAAATAATAATTTAAAAAATGCTATACTTGTATTGTATAAAGATCTAGAAGCCACAATTAACCTTGTCTTTAATGCAGGTTCCTAAAAATCTGCATACCACATATTATCTAAGCAAGGCAATAAAAAATAAACTTGCCATTATGGCTGATAGACTCTGTCTGTCTCCTACATAACAAATAAAGTAAAATTACTAATGAATGTGTGGGCACCTCTTTGTACCAACTGTAGGTCCAATCCTTTGGAAGGTAAAGCGAGATTATGTCATGTCTACTACTAAAACAGAAATAGCGTAATTTGTATGGATAGTACTCATCACCTAGCATCAAACGTTTCATAGTACTTGTAGTGGGTCACTTTTGCATTTGACATCATTTACTCTATAATTCTAGCTAACTTTAAATCAAACGAAACAAAAGCACCTAAGTATCAAAATCTTAAAGAACAGTGATTAACTTAAGCAAAATCACATGAATATCTATCATCATAATCTATGTATTTGTGTAATTTTTTTCAAGCTAGTACTTACAGTGTTAAAAGCTGTTCTGAACTCGCAACCTTCCGCCTTCATGCCTCGAAGCAAAAAGCAACAGAGTTTTAAAAACAGGAAGCCAACACTTTAAAGAAGTTAAGTGGGAAGTTAGCGGTCTCGGTTTTATTTATGAACTGTTTAGTAGTAGCTACGGTCACTAAACCGTACCTACTACAACACTTTTTGAATTCAGAAAGGGTACCTAATCAGTTGCAATAGATATCTTATGTTTGAACTCAAACGCAAACAATAAATACCAATGAGAGTATTCAATATTACATCAAACTATTATTCAAGATTCAAGAGTATTTAAGATTACCTGCTCAAGATTACAACAACATGTTCTAAAAAACAGTCTTTACCAAAAAGGACAATCAGCATCACAAATTCAACGCGTGCAGCAAGACCTGTAAGAAAACAATTTTCTTCATGATAAATTGAATATAATAATTTTATAGGCTCTTTAAACTCAGTGAGAACTGCTGTTAAAAGTAGGGCGAACACGTTTTATCGGAAAACGCAGAAGCGATGATAATGGTCGCTCATAAAGAACTGGCGAGCGATAGATTTCGCAAGTTACCAACTTTTCGGGCACCTACTGCCATTAGAGGGGCACTAATGCGGTTGCCCCCTCAACTGCCCCAAGACCACATTGCCGAGGTCATTACGATTTTGTGCCACTATATACAATGTTTACCGTTTTTCTGAAGGCGTCTAATGTGTTACGGTATTCGATGTGTTTTGTTGGCTTTAAGGCAAAGAGCATTATCACGGAGATGGATCAATCTGCTGTGGTGTATTTTTTTCAAAAAGTCGTCTCTTTTTATTTTATAACGACTTTGTATGTCCCAGCCCAATTGGTTAGTAACTGGTAGGTAACTGTTAGGTAACTGATATGCTGGGTTCGATTCTTAGTGAGGTAAGTGAAAGTTTCTTTATTTATATAAGGCGTCCTTTTTCTGTAAATGTTGGTGAGAAATTGCGCCCAATGAATGGGAATAGATCTCATGTTATTTGGAAAGGAGACGTGAGTTTACTTTACGTATCATCCCAAAAAGGTCTAAAATCGAATAAAATCTAGATTAACATCCCAATTCATAGTAAATAAGTAGTAACAACAAAACGTAACAATCTCATCTGATCCATTCAAATTTCCGTTTTCTAGCGACGCAAAGAAGAACATCCGTCCGCTTTGATTCTGTGAACGTATTAGCATTGGATTTGAATAGAACAAACAAAGGGTTTGCTCGAGACAGTGTGCTTTCGTAGGCGATTGTAAATTCAGCGTATCGTAAAAATCCCAGTTTCCCTCACTACCCTGCCAAGATAAAAACATATTCGTTAGCATTTTATTTTTATAACAAGACAGGCTGGCACAAAAACTTGCCATATTTTCTTCCATTTTTTCAGATTACTGGTCACAAACGAATGTTTAGATCTGCTCAAAAATTTGTCATGGTATTATGACGTAAAGAAGCTGATTTATGAAACAAAAACCGCGTACTCGCTGCAGCATGACAAATAGCGACAACGCAAGTATAACAAGGGCTTTTGTTACCTCCAAATGACAATATTTAGAATAGAAAATAGAAATATTTTTAAATACAAACGCACTGCAATACGCTGGCACCGCACTCACTAGTAAAGCGTGAGATTACGCTTCATACCAACGCAGACTAAAATAAATTATGACTACGCCACTTGTTCACGTGTCAATTATGTTAAAATTAATTGAGCGCGATCAAGCTTAACACATTACCTAATTGCTGTACCCATTTCAAGGCTTGAGAATCAACCAATCAAAATTGGTCTTTGTTTGTCTATAGAAACGCTTTCAATCCAGATTTAAGTAACTAAGTAATTCCAATGAAATAAGTACTTACTATGTTAGGTATGAAGGATCGTGACAAGCTTATTATTTAAGATTTTTCATGACAAGCAGTCAAGTAAGGTCAGTGCCTTCAATTTATGACCAGTCTTTTCTAACCACTAATTAGGCTCAAACTTCCACTTTACTTGTATGGTACGCTCCACATACTTTTGCTGTGGCGTAGCTTGCAAACTTTTTTTTCAGAAATTTCGGACATAACTTTGCAGTTATCGTCTACCAACTCTTAATAGCAAGTAAGTCAGCATTTCAAATCCTCCTTCGAATGTTCACAAAATGAAGGTTGGTTCAAATTCATTGTATAGAATAGTGGCCATTTATTTCAGTACTATTTGTGTACGTAGTAAGATGAAAATCGTATAAGTAGTCTTTGTAATATCGAATGCATAGGTAGACCTTTATAAATAAATACCTCTATGCTTTCTCAAAGCAATCTTGTAATCAAAAACAAATATCCACAAATCTTGTAGTGGTATCTGCACATTTTACTAGCCTGTAGTATTGCCAGGCGGATCTGCTCCCATATGGATAAATCCTCACAATCGTTCGGGCTTTGCGAATTGCACGCCGCCGCCCGGTGCAACTTGTGCCTTGTATTACATTCTCTTTCGTTTCCTTCTATTGCCAATGTTGCGAAAGCAAGCGTTAGGGTTCACGTGTTTTACATAAAACTTTTGAATATTCAGTTTTTCATGGTTGTTGCTTTGTTATAATTTACCGCCTGACAATATTCATTCAATAATAAATAAAACTAGCGTTTACTACATTTAGCTTCATTAATTTTTACATCTCCGCCGCGATTCCAAATCTCTATAGAGTAAATAAAAACATCGGACAAAATCCCCAAACAAATGTGTGGTAAGAAATCCTGGGCGAGTTTCTTTACGTGATTATACGCCTGGTGACGGTTTCGTAGTTCGGGAGTCAATGGGGAGTTAACAAAAGTATCACGTCCTAACGAAACGGGCATTCGGTCACACGCCCTCTCACCTTCCAAGTGCCTCCTGGGATCACCAACGATCTTCTGCAGGTTGCTATTGAAACTTACGTATAGTTTTTGGAAACGTATGAAAGTTACAGAAATAAATTGCGATTTGTGATTTTATGGATTGACCAGGAAAAGTAAAGTTAAACTGTATTTTTCTGGAAAAACAATTAGATTTTAAGTGTGGTTTTTTTGACCTTTGACTGCATAGCTAATTATTTTCCTTTTTATTTTAATCGATCTGCAGGCATGGGAGTGCCTACGCCAAGACGAGCCAGGCAAAGCGCAAGGGCAATTCTTTACTTTGGTTTAAAATATACCAAATAACACTGATAGAAAATACATATATTATTACAAAATTAAGACAAAATATGGTCCACAGAGTAGATACCTTTTGACCGCCATTACTCAGTCAGTCACATAACTTTTAGTTTTCAATAGCTTACACTCAGTAATACCTATTTGCAAGTAATACACCCAAATGGCAAGACTTGGACAGTTTACACACATTAAGAGGCTTTGTCTCCACAAAATGGGATACGTGAGTCCAATTTCTCACTCGAGCAGGTTGCGTCTTGAGTTCAGTACGGAGAAGTTATTGACCAACTATACTAAGTAGTGAATAGGTACGTCATAGTTAGCGGTTATTGCGTATAGGTAATATTAATGAGGTACCCTTGAGTTTACGTGTGAGTGATTCGATTATGATGATCATTGTAACTGTCGTTGTTTGAAAATTGCAAGAGACTTATGAAATTTTGCATCGTTATAGGCTAGTTGTCAGGCTAGTAGAATACAAGCATATAGAAGAGTTATATTAAGCAGTTTGAAGTCTATGAAACCTCCTTATTATGTACTTTATTTATCAACTTCATGAAATTAAATAAGTAAGACTCTCAGGAATCTCCAAAACGGAAATCCCAACAAAAATCATTAAGAGAAATGAAATTAAAACAAACATGTTAACTCTCACTGCAAATAGTTCCACCCAAAATACATAGTTTCTCCCAAAACCAGTGTCCCGTAACTTTTTAAACTGCTGTCGGAATATGCGCTAATTAACGTAAGTACGGCCGAAGCAATCTGTCAAAACATGCTCTCGGAGATTAGCGGCATAGCTCGGATAGATGAAACCCAGTGGGCGACCGCGCTTGTCACTCGAGGTATCAAATTTACATTGCACGCATATTTGTGGTATCTGCAGTAAACCCACTTCGTGAGCAATGTCTGACATCTGGCAACTTGCTCTGCGCTTGTATTCGCAGTATTTGTGCTTAACATTGTTATTTTAGGTAATGGTGGGTTGGGTTATTTGAATTATTGACACGTGTTTCTGATTTCGTTAGTAAGCTTGGCTTCTTTGGATGAAAATGTAAAATATAAGCATTGATGGCATATGCGCAATAAACAACCCTTCGTAGATCCCGTAAAAAGTCGTCATTAATGACTCGAGCTAATTGCAAAATCAAGAACACACCTACCGCTTAACACTTTCCCTCCCTCAATCTTATCACGCCAAAACATAGCCAACGTAATCCGACAACTTTATTAAACAATGTTTATTTAATTAGTCGTCCATAATGTATGTACACAATAACACACTTATATAATAAACACGCGTTTAGACGCGATCTCACAAGGGAAGGCAATGTTAATGGAGATGCTGATTTGCATAAACACATTTGCTGCGATTTTGACACCCTCACTATGGCTGACATTTGAAATCTTGACATGAATATTGCTCGGCGTTCCCAACGAATTACCATTACGTCTTGACATATACGTAACGACCGCCTTGTTCTACCGTTTAAACATTAATAAGTTACATCGCATTTGAGTATTCACACGGAGCGTTGCGAAAACATCGCTAGACGTCAGATATTTCTCACGTATCTCTCAGTGTGCCAACTGAAACGTTAATAAAATATTGTCTACAAAAATAGTGTTTATTTTACTTTAACAACACTAACTAATGAACACTATATTTAAAAGCTAAAATATCACAGCCATAAATTCTAATAACAAACCCCAGTTATTACTACATGCGTCACAGCATCTAATTGAACTGTAAATAAATAACAAATTAAAAGCACCTACAAACGAAAGTAATATTCCGTTGGGCGACTTCATTAGAAAAGTTTGTTACCCTCAAAGCCTAGTCCCCACCGGTATTAACACTCCGATCAACGCGCGGGGCACAGGCGTGCCCCAGTCATATATTTTTGGCTATTACTACTTAAAAAATTTACTTGGAATCTCGCCGTCTTCAATAGCTGCTGCTAGTGTCCTTGAGCGTACGTAAGTGTCGTGGCAGCTGCATTGGTGCACAGACGTGCTTTATATACTCAGTTTAGTGCTTCTGGGGCACACCTGTGCCCCGTGCGTGTAATTACGTAACTATTTGAAGAACGACGGAGGTAAGCAGATTTAGTTATTTTCTCCAATAATAATGTAATTTATTGTAATAATATTGTTAATAAATGAACATAAACATTATTTTCTTATGTTACTGGTGTGATAACATTTGTATTCTGCTCATTTCATGTACTTATAGATCAAAATGGACGAAGAGTATCAGATAATTGACTGGTTCCAGAAATCTGACGAGGTAGTTTAGAAGACCAGTTCAATAGTGAGGATGAGGAGGACCATTGCATAGATGAACCAAAGTCGGAAGAGGAAAATGATAAGGAGGACCAGGTACCAGGGACCAGACCAGATGTCATGACTGCGGAAGGGCCAAAGATCGATGGATCAGATCAGCATGATACAGATGTCACAAGCCTGTTTGCAATGACCATAAATATAGTGTATCTATCCAGTGTTATGACCAAAGTGTAAATGATCTCGAAAGGTCACGTATTGATGACAAAGATCTCGAATTTAAGATCCTATGTTGATTTTAATAAGTTTTTTAGGATGCAGAAAAAAAGGTTCTTATTTTATTTATTTTTGTTAACAAGGCCCAATTTTTTATTTTTATCATAGATATCAATAAACACTGATTATGTATACAAAATATATATTTTTATTTCTTACCCAAATAATTTAAAATCTATCAATTACTTTGGGGCACGGGGGTGCCCCGTGCGTGAAATCGTGTAATTATTAGAGGCGCGTGTAACGGAGTGTTAATAAAGTTTTGTTACCAAGTCGTCCGTTGGAAAAGAAACGTGTTAATTATCTGTTCCGAGTGCGGGCCTGGCCATCTGTCACGTGGTCACAACCCTCAGGGACTGAGGTGAGCCATGTTATTGGAAGTTGGAATCTGTCGTGATCTTGTAATTATTATGTTAACAGTAATTTGTTTCTATATTTAGTTACGGCTTAGTTAGTGATAAGGTTCGTTGCCAACGTGTAAAAATGTTTGGTAACTGCCCAGTATAGGGTTACAATTAGTCTTACTGAAAACATGAGGTTAACTCTTAGTAATTTTCCATATTTTTGCAGAAGCTTGGTTCTGAGAAACTTTTGTTATGGAAAAATACAGCATAACTTGGTACATCTTAGACGAAAAGTATACAACTACGTTTGAGGGAAATTAATATCTATTTTCAGCTCACGCCAACTTAAGTTTTTCACTCTTCTAACTCCACCAGTAACTTATCAAAACCTAAAAGTATGCTTCTTATTTTAAGCAAATAACAAAAGCCTACTTGTACGGAAGCCTATCAGATACCGATTAATTAAAACTAAACCTGACTTTTGACGCCAAAGTTACGTAACATTTACCGCGATATAAATTAACCGATCGTTACGAAACGTCCTATGCCGCTGAAAATTTAAGTAAGAGGGGTGTTAAATGACAACAGTACGGCATACGCAGGTGATAAATTTCATTGTTAATGCCTCCGAGCCAAAAATGAAGCAATTTGTTTTCGAAACAAGAGGAGATGAAAAACATTATTTAGCTGAAAGTTTATTAAGTTATAAAGGTGAGTCACCAGGTATGAAGCTACGCGTACTTTCTAGGTTTTCAAAGTTCACATATCAGAAATGTTTTCCCACAGGCTTTTCATTTCTGAAAACTAACGTAGGCTTAGGATTTTGTTCGGTATCTATATATTTTGTTTTGTTGAGACTGGGGCCAACGGCGAAGTAGACGAGTTGTTAAGTTGACATTTAAGTAACCTAGCAATAATTTTCAGAACCAATATAAACCTTTTAATTTAATTTATTTATTTATGAATTTTTGTACACACACAATAGAAACAAATAACATGAAAGACAAAAATTACAAAGGTAATAAAAATTACAAAGGTACAAAAATTACAAAGGTAATAAAAATTACAAAGGTACAAAAATTACAAAGGTAACAAAAATTACAAAGGTAACAAAAATTACAAAGGTAGCCGCACGTGAATTCCTAAAAAGTAGCGGAAGACATAAGACATGACAATCGACAAACAAACATAAGCATTTTATTTATTGGAAAAGTACACAACCATGAGCACGGTATGACACATTTACTCGAGTAAGTTTTAAAGAGCAGAAAGCATAAGTTCGATATTTCCTATGACAGGCTAGACAGGTAGCGTAGCATCGCTTTGAGACAAATACCTCCCGGTGTGGCATTGCAAACAACGGGAAATTACGCCTCTCTTGTTTCTATTACAACAGACGTCAAACGAATTGATTTTGCACAGTCAACTGAACCCGTGGATCATTTATAGGGACAGTTTAAGTTTTGTTATTTATTGTTCTCTCTGCTGCGAATGAAATAATGGTTTATTTTGAATTAAATAAAGAGGTACTGGTTTTGTAATGAAATGGCCGATAATTGATAGATTTTTGGCAGGTGTACGGAAACGAAGAGAATGATGCTGACCGATTCACTTTTATCTTTGTATGTAGGAAAACAGACTTCGTTTCTTTCTTTTCCTTACTTACTTCATCCATACTTTTCAACATTAAAATAATCTATTGTTTCTTTTATTATTTTTCTTATGCAATTTCCAGGGAAATGTAGTATTAATAAGTAACTCAAAATATTTTTTATTTTGAGATAAAACAAAGTTAATATTTTACAAACATTTTCTTTTCTTCCCATCCAGAAGAAAATAAATAGTTTAAGTAACAAAATACGAACAAGCAACACTACACATGAACACTGAACACGTATAATAAGAATTAGCGAGCTCCACCTGTAATTTTTTGTAGCACCCTTGCGAAGCGAAAGAAATTGTTGTAATTTAGTTAAGCGTAACGGTGGCTCAGGTGAGCTGAACATTTGGACCAGCCGGTGCACTGATGACTGTAATCAAAGAAAACACGCTAATTAAGTTTGCTACCCCGAAATATTTCTTACGACACGCCTGCGCAATACTTTTCAGTTTTTACGAGGAAATCTGAATTGGGACAGTCTTAGGTTTTATTCAGTTTCAGGTAGAAGTAAGGTTTTTACTGTGTGTATAACATACTAAATAGTATTTAGTTTGTTATTTTATTAGGGTTCATTGATTAAGGTATCCTGTAAAATATTTGGGGAAATTCGCTTGGACAATTTGTTTTCGGTGCATACCAACTGTTAAGTTTACTCCAAACTTAAGTGTAAAAATATACACACAAAATTGTATTACATGAATTGAGGGCGGCATACCTAACCTAAGGCTGCTCACACACTACCATGTGCCGCACATGTCGCGGAGCGACGCATTTGTGCTGACATCAACAAGGTATTCGTATGTGGCAATGTGACCAGCTGAAAAACGTTCAAAGTTAAAAAATATAGTTCCACACCCAGAACGCATAGTATGTAGGCACTGTGTAATCCGCCTAGCCGGCTAAAACCAGCCGGGTCTGTTAAAATGAAAAATATTCTAGAACATTCGTGTTTGAAACGCTATGCACCAATACATTGAGATGCGGGCGGCTCTCCCGGTCCACGGCAGTGTTTGCTCTCAAATCAGTCGTTTAAATAAAACTGTTTCTTTTTTTCTCTCGCCTCTGCCAATTCGATTCCCGTGGCACCTGAAAGGACGTTCTGCACGTTTACATTAAATTACGTTGATTTTAAATAATTGTCTTTAAATACGTTTAGTTTACGGTGCTTACTGATTTTAATTTACACAAGCCGTGCCCACGTAGAGGTTCTATGAGAGACAAAATGCTGAAGGCAAACCAGCAAACCGGTGATATAGAATACATTAAGCCATCCTAGAGATGAAAGAAAATAAGAACATTCTTCTAAAAATATATTGAATACTTTTACAAATAAGCTTCAGGTACCAAAATAATCACACAAAAACCTCAGCACATACTTTATCTGTATTACAAGCAGAGAATTCTTTCCCGCCTCTTACTCGCATTTTTCGTAAAAGTAATCGTGTCAATCCGTTGTAATCCGTGAAAGATGGCTCGAGATTATTAAGGCTTCATTTGCAAACTCTCGTACGGAAGATTAACTTGTACGAAATCTTCGCACTTAATACTCCTTCATGTTGGCATGACATGGATTTTATCGCTAATAATATTACAAATATGGATTCTTTTGTTGACGTAAAAATATTGAAGCTTTATACAGATTTATCGGCTTCGAGTAAGCCATTAAATCGAAGTCGCAATAATTGAGACAATATATACGAAATGGCTGTTTACTCAATTGGAGCTTGAGGTAATTACGCGTATAGTACCTATAGCAATGTGAGACGCGTATTTCAAACAGAAAACAGTGTTAGACTGTAGGAATAGTAATAAAGAAAAAATATTACAAGTTTAAATGACATAATATCCCATTTCACGTAAACACTTTTCTTGTGATAATAAGGCGAGCAATAAACAAAGATATAACACGAAAATGCCGCCATATTAGATATGAGCAAAGAAAATAATTCCCATACACATAAATTAGGGCATATCTACATGATCAGCATGTATGGGTGTGTGGCGTGCACATGATTGCATGTTGACGTGGCTTCGAAAGAGCTTGATATCAAAGCGCAACGCTACGAGCGCCGGTTTAAAAACCAGCCCGGTCCCTTTACCATGTCTACGGAAATAGGCAGGCGCTGATACACTTTGCTATGAATTCTCTTTGTGAGAACGCAGCAAATACCGGATCACTGTTCGAAGTTTTCGTAATCCTCTTAAAAAAAATAAGTTTATTAAGACAAAATCTCCTAATTTTGTCACAGGTCTGTAAAATTTTAGATCCATAGTTATCATACAATGCAGGTGGACCAGCAGTTACGTTTTATAGTGAAGTAGATGTCGTTTTACTTCCCTTAGATATTACTCTTTAGCCGCCTCCTATGGCACCCTTGGGAAATTATACGCTAGTTTGTTCGTTACGAAGACGCCGAGGCAAATTAAAGCCTATACAATTTTTTTAACAAATTTCGAGTAAACGGGTTGCACTCATTTCAGCACAATTGTCAAAACATTTTGAAACCATGACCCTGTTAAGATTTCACGACTACAATACTTACAGTAAATGAACCAACATTGTGAATATGAACGTTTGAAAGCAACCCTACACTAGCGAAAATTGCCAAATAAAAAAATCCTATCAATCGCGGAACTAATTTCGTCTTGATAATCGTGATAAAGCAACAAAATAGCAATTTGCCCCACCATAAAAATAATTGAGTTCAAACTGCGTTCAGGCAATAAAAAGCGTGAAAGCAGGCCCAATAACCTTTAGCAAGGGAATCGTGGGAAAACAGGCAGCTGGCAAATAGTGAGGAATAGAGAGGGGCTATTAGGTGCTCACACCACGTGAGGCAATGTAACGACCTGCGCCGTTTCGGATGCTCCATTACAAGGATTTAAAAAAGAATGATTGCAAGTCTCTCGCTTCTCTTTTCATTGGAATAATGAAATTCTTTTCAAAGTAGATTGGGAATATTGAAAATGATGGTCATTGAATTCGGGGTATAATTTTATTTTTAATCTATTTGAGTCTGAACGGCTTTAACAGTGCTACATGCTTTTGGTTTCATTGGGCGCTGAAATACGTATAGTAGGATTTAACTGGAATAAATATACCTCATTCAAAGATGTTTATACACGTCACTTATAAAATATACCAGTTCGAAATCCAGTGAATTAAATAAATAAATATGTGTTACAAATGTAGGATTGTGTACAATCGTACTCATTGCAACATTGGCAAGACTTGATATCCATCACATTCGGAGTGTGTCTGGCGTTTAACATAATAACTTAAGCAAACTATGTATATTTCATACAAACACAGACGTTTCACAGGTAACATGACAGCGATCATTATAACTTTATAGTGTGTACATACGTTTAACGTCTGAGATGCGTATTTCAATCAAGGTAATTGAATAGTCACGTATTTGCAAATTGATTAATAATGATCAATTCAATGGCATGTAAAGGGCCAAACACACATCGTCCTGCCCCAATTGCCAACCTCACCTGCCCGTGCACCCTGCTGAATAACGAACGAGACTCTGGTGAGTGACTGATGGTGGTGAAACCACGATAAGGCACCAATAGGGATATTAAATGCCCTTCTCTGACATGAGCAACAACATCTCTGAAGCTGAAAATGTCCCATACAGCGTTCACCTGCGCATTGAGGGTGGGCAAATAAACCCCAACTTCGGCGAGCCTTTCGTCCAGCAGTGGACGTTTTTGGGCTGCAATGACGATCAATTCAATGACTCGTGCAGCTACTCTACAGTCAAAGGGGAATAAAAATGGATCAGTGTAGTCTATCATGTATTAGGGACGTAGGAATTCGTGTTCTGGTAATATTGATACTAATTTTCACTCTTATTAAAAAAACTTTTTATTGTAGGTAACCGTAGCAGATTCTGAAATTCATTTAGTAGTCAAGCCTTTCCCCCATTAAAAACTTAAAGTATAAACATAGCAATATAATGGCTCCCTACAGCCTGTATGCATAAAGAGTCACCAGCGGAATTAATGAAATTATTAATTAAATCATCCACCTTTGTGTGTTACACGGGCCAGACATATTTGAATAAATATAGTGGGTATAAAATAATGCGATATTAAAACTGCATACCACATAACAGCAGCCTGAATTACGTACACTGCATTTCCACTGTAGATGTTTTCGTAGATAAGGTCCATATTTTTAAGCGCTCTGACTTTATAAAGCTTATTTCGACTATAAAATCCGAAGCAGAGACAAATGCAGCGTTCCCACTAGAAAATGAAGACTAGTGTTAAGGGCATCTTTACAACACGCTAGGGAGACGGCTAACCGTGAATTATGACGGCCTTTTCTCCACCCTTATGAGGAAATACGACAGTTTCAGCACCGAGACGGGGAGGGTCGACTCTATGATTGCCTAAAGTTGAGCTGGGTGACCGTAGTCTATAAACATGCCCATTTTTGCGTCCCGTGCTGAAATTGGAATATAATACTGTTCTATCAATTGTCGTTACTACAAGTAACTCTGAATTAATCTTCACTATGTAGACAGTTGTTCCTCAGAGGTTCAGATGCGGGATTTAGTTCTCTCAGGTCGTGGACGAAACCGTAGTAATAAGCTTGCGTAGAATAATACTTATTTCTAAGATTAAAAATGCTCCATTGCGTTTTATTTATAAAAAAAAATAATTCATAAGTAATTCATATTCTCCAATAAAACGGATTAAAACCGAGAAAAGCCTGCAACGTGATGAGCGGCTTCCCCTTCCCAGACACTCATTATGCATCGTGTGTCGTCCGCACTTAACAGTAACAACACTACGCCGACACTTAACCGTTCAAATTTAAAAGCATACGGGGTATAAACTGCGAATCAATGGCCCATAGAATACTAGAAACTGTAGAAAGCAATTAGGGCTGCACGTTTGCTTCGGTAGCAATATCAAGGCGAGTATAGGCCGGCCATGATCTAATATTCATCGTCGACAGACGTGCCTGTCTACATGGCAAAGCATAATACGTAATTAGATACAGCAAATGCTCCCAGGGTCTGTGCCCGTCCGCCAGCATGCATTATGCACGAATCTAAATTGAATGTGCAGTTAGTTGCGTGGATTAAAGCTCGACATACGCCGCATGACCATTGCACTTTAGTTAATGCCCTTTTTATAATGTTACGCGTTGTTAAATTTTAATTGTTAATCTCTGCTGGATCATGCGTTTAATTAAAACGTTTACTTGAAACTGTTTATTGCAATACCAGCTAAGTCTGGGCTACAAATAGACTAACTTCACACGTGGATGTCCAAAGACATATTCAAGAGATTAAGTGGGACGTAACAGCTTAACTCTTAAGTCAAGTGTCACCAAGAACGGTAATTAAGGCATTCACACCCCAACACTGTTCTTTGTTGTCTAGTTGAGTGGCAGACATACGCTCCCGTGTGCTAAGTAGATACACAAACAGCCAACTCAAACATGTTTATTTTCACCATCGAGATTTAAGTCCATATAATGAAGAAGGAAGCTTGGAACAAAGAGTTAACTCCCTAAACAAGGTAGCCAAACATATTATAAGCCCGTCCTATACAGGGGTTTATTTTGGATCGACTTAACGAACGTATAAAAATTCAATAACATGTAAATTGGTGTCTGTACGGAAACTTTTCAAAGGAAGTTCTTGACAAAAGCAAGTTGATTGAGCAGCTTAGGAGCACGAAAAGTCAATATAAATGTGTAAAAATGTTGAAACGACCAATAACCTGCATGAATTGAGTTATGTAAGGTATAGTTGTATTGATATTTTAGTATTTTATGTTGAAATCCAACTGCGTCCCCGGAAAACTATTATTTTTAGCTTATTTTAATTTTACTTGTGATGAAAAAAAAACTACAATATAGAAGTAATTAGTAACGATTATGGTATTGGGCAATATTGCAGCCAACATTTTAAACCTAAGGTCCAACTAGAGGACCCGTCCTACACCTACGATAGAGCTTATGTTTTATACATACAACCTAGAGAAATATCTTCTCAATGTTCAAATAAATAAATACTACTTCAACGTAATGTAACTAAATAAATAAACTAAGTAATTCTAAATACTATACATTTAAACAAATAGATACCTACTTGTCACAAATATTTTTAGTATTAAAACGACGAAAGTATTCACAGAAGCGTGTTCGGTCAACAAAAATGTCAAAAGGCATATTTATAGATTTGATTTTATTTACCTTGATGTCACGTTTCCCATTTTATGAAATCGTGTTCTAGAAATTGATTCTTTTGTTTTTACTTCATTGTTCTCAATGTCAACGGCATTTAGAAAAATTAATGCCATCAAAAACATCCTGTAAAAAACCCAAGTCTCGCAGGCCGCAGCTCAGTCTCTCTATCGTAAAAAGTTGTGAGATCCATGTAATACCAAGTCAGTTAATCTTTTTAGTCTGTACTTAAAGGACCTTCTGTCTTAAGTTATTACATAAGTTATTATCATGCCAATATTAAAAATATGTTACGTTTTTA
>NWSH02000050.1:7501364-7526885 GCA_002382865.2 Heliothis virescens | reverse complement strand
TATGTCTGCTAGAAGTGCCTTATACTTTTGATGATCGGTGAGTCAGTCAGTGAGTGACAAAATTCAGAAACTTTACCAAGTTGTCATTCTTAAACTACTGGTTCAAATTGTCTGAAATTTTAAATACACCGTATTTATACAATGCCTGATTAGTTGCTGAAAATTCAGGCTTCTAGTTTTATCCACAACGAAATTATAGGGAGTCGAAAATGGCCTGAATTGCTTCGAGAAAAGTATGGTACGGCCGTGCCGCTTTTTTCTGCTTGACTTGGTGGGGCCACTGCCGTGCCCCCTGATAAACAAAACACTCGTCAAATAGAATTATTTACATTAAGGTAATAATAAAGGTATTTTCTTTTTGTCCTTTTTTTGTTTTTTATATAGACACGTTTTTGTTCGAAATAATTGAAGCTATTGGCAGAACAATTGAAGCTCGTAGCATCATACGCTATATTGAATACAATTTTCAGCCAGCGATTTCACTTGCTTCCTATGAGAATTTCTTCCCGCATCACTATCCGATAATATAAGCACTTAGATAAATAGCAGCCTGTAGTATTTTAATGTATGAGCTATATTACTATCAAGTTTCGATAAAATCCATTCTATAGTTTTTGGGACAAAGGGTAACAAATATAGATCCGAACATTGTATAAACAAACAATAAACACAAATTTCCAATACTAGTAAAGGAAAATATTCTAAACTAAAACAATTTCTGTCGAAAATTTTATGATCCCAATTATTTTGCCACATTGACATCAACAGTCACAGAGATATCACAAATGAACTTTTCGACATGAAAAATGGTCTCCAAATGAAGCTCCTTCCGATGAAAATATCATTATGTGATATACCCTTCCCTCCCACCCTTACTCCGGTTGTGTATTATAACGTTGATCGTATCGAGACCAAAGAGCTTTTATCTTAGAGAAAAATCTTAGGTAGCCCGCTAACCCACACAAACGTCATTTAAAAAATCGAGGTTATTACAGAATAACAGAATTCTACTATGGGCATCAGATAGCCTACAACTAAAACTAAAAAACCGGCTAAGTGCGAGTTGGACTCGCGCACGAAGGGTTCCGTACCATTATCTATGAAAAAAGTAGGTACAATAGGAATGGTCAAGTGTGAGTTTCTTAAGTTGCACATTATTTATAATAGATGGCGCTACTAGTATACAATTTTGCAATTAATTAATATAAATCAACAGGCTTAATACTTTATTTTTTTAAATTTTTAGTATTTGTTGTTATAGCGGCAACAGAAATACATCATTTGTGAAAATTTCAGCTTTCTAGCTATCACGGTTAGTGAGATACAACACTAACCGTGGAGACAAACAGACAGACAGACAGACAACGAAACCTTAGTAATAGGGTCCCGTTTTACCCTTTGGGTACGGAACCCTAATGATCTAAATACACACCTAAAAAAGCCTTTAAACATTAATATATCGTTAATTAGAACACCTGTTATATCAAGCCTATAAATAGTTGGAGTTTGAATATAATTATTTTACCAATCCAGCGATAGATACAGGCAATAGAGAGCCGCGTGACCAAGCGAGCACGCGGTGGCGCGCGGGGCATCCGAAGGCTCGCTAAATATCCGCAATCTTAGCACCCGGTCGGCGTCGGCGTGCAGTATTTTCTCATAGACGCCAACAAGATTGAACCGAAGTAAAGCTATCATAACTCACGGTTAACCGTAGCCAGAGGTAATCTGGGAGCGTGGACGCCCGTGATAATCCCAAGCCGTCCATTCTATAGGTGAGGCTTGTAATTTTTATACGTTAACCAAACAACTATTTACGGCGTCTTAACGGGAAAATTCAGGGATGGTCGCGATACCTGTATGAAATATGATCTCGGTATGGCCAACGTACCCAAATCATTTCGACGGTCGACGAAAATAGCCTTGAACAAGAAAGAAGGGAAAAAGGAAGGAAACAAATGAAACTATTTCTGGATGAGTATAGTTTAGATGAAGACTATTTTCAGCCAACCAAATGATGGCTTCTAAAAACGGCTGAAAACACTCATCGTCTAAACTGGGCATAGCGAAAAATTTATTTTTCAGGTACACAATCTGGTCACAAAAATACACCAACGAAATACGTATTTGAATGATAAAAGCATTCGAATGAACTTTTTTGTCTATTCTAAGTAATTGCACGGCGCCGCAGGATACGTCGATAGTCCGCGTGGCCTGCAATAATAATGAAAGCAAAGCAACATGTTCTGAATTTATTTTCCAATTCAAAGTTCATTCAGAATTAAGTTCCGTGCAAGAGAAGCGCCCTGCAGCTAAATGGAATTGCGTTGCTGCATCTAGACTGGGAACTTCCTACGAGAGTATCCGATTAAGTGAATAATATGTTTGTGTGTGTTTCTTGTCAATGGAGTAAACACCTGTCTTCGTTTAACGAGATGAGTATAAAGCCATGTTAATCAGCTTAAGAACTTGTAGTCGCTTAGGAAATGCAGCTAAATTGACTTGCAATAATGTACCGGTTAAGGTAAAACTATAACGTAACCGCTGGGAACAGCCATTGCTTCATCCAACTTAATTTTAGAAATACAGATACCGAGAGTTTATGAGAGAGACCACCATTTCTACCTTTTTCTTCGATGGGAATAATCAGATATGGATGCACCAGGCACCAGCCCTTTGTGAACCAGGGCCGCTGTAACTCTTTCAAACAATCACACAGCCATACTTTAAAGATTACCCACTCTAGTTTATTAGAATTCTGATCTTCATTTTTGTAGAATACATTTAAACTTAGATAGTCGAAAAACTGATTCCTTTATGTTTTTGGAAAGGCTGAACAAATGATACAGTTGAAGACAGTTCGATAAATTGACGTGCATTTGCGACACAATTTTAAAGAAGCATTTAAATCAACGATCGTCATTTATTTCTTGACCCTTCGATAATCCAAAATATTAGGAACAGCTTTACGTAAGAACGCTGTGGCACCGCATATGAGCATAGACGCTGTAATACGAGCCCCATTAATTAAGTACACGACCACGTATGCACAAGCAGCGGAACATAAAGCCGAATTTATAGGAAAACACCAAATGATCGCCTCATTGACCTAGTGCTAACAAGCACTGCCACCGACAGTTTAGTAAAATACTACATTTTAGTTATACAATGGTCTTTATAGCGAATGTTTCGGTAAAAACTTTTTTCTTCGCATTTTGAAGATGCGCATGAGGTTTTTGAGAAGTTTGTGTGTGAGGAGAGGAGTTTTTGGAAAATGATAAAACTTGGAAGAAATGAGACCAGTTAAATATAAGAAACTTTTACAAAAGGAAACTAAGCAATTAAACATCAACAGAATCAATGTAACTTCATTCCCATTCATTAAGTGAATACCAACTTAGCGATCGTCGTTAATTATCGTCGAATAACACTCGGCATGGGATTTAAAACATTGTCGCGATCGCCGTCTCTCTACACTTTTATCTGGAGTGACGCTTAATGGCGCAACAATTTCGCTGGAATCTCGCGACGCGACGCCTTTGTTTAAATATGCAGCATGTCAGCACCGGTGACGTCACTTCACTATACTCAAAATATTATAACGTTCGCCCGTTAGCATAATAAAACGAGCAACGCTACGGTGCCGCATTAAGCTGCACTAACGAGGTGTGCGAGGGAATCAAATGTCATTCACTTTGTTTTATAGTTTACACTCAGATAGTTTGTTCCTAAGGTCTGATGTTGTTACTCTCTGTGATGGTTGCATTTTTCATGAATAGCTTTTATATTATTTAGTTGATGCTCCGGCAAAGAACGATCAACCTCGTTTGGATGCATTCACATTGATTCATGCGAGGCTCGATACATTTCAGATATCAGAAAGTTGTAGAATTACCTACTGCCAGAGCGTATGTAAAGTAAAATATACAAGATAAAATCAAAACAAAATCGTGTTTGTAATAAATATCCCCCTTGATCAGTTAGAAAGTGAAGCGATCATTGAGAAAAATCGGCAGAAGATGTATTTGACCCGGCGGATGTGTTTGACAGTCGGGCCACATCGCGACCTGAACGATTTACATATTACGTGACACTTTTACGGAACTCGCCATTGACTTCTGCCTGATAGACTGAGACATGAACGCGATATTGTTTTTCCAATGTTACCTCCCATTCCCCCGGCCCTTCAAGACAACTGTTTTTTTTATTGATACTGAAAATTCTATGAATGTCTTACAGCCTTACACCCTTATGCTCACTAAATCGAATAATACACTTTATCTGCTCCATTTTCCGAAATAAATTTTGTTGCGTTAGACTAAGATTATTGATTAAATTACCCGAAAACATGTTGCGCTCCACGCCAGCGGTGAGATTAAATTATTTAACATAAAACGCCGGCAAGACTTTGGTACTAAGAGATTTACACCTTCGAGACTGCGTTACGTGCTTATGTCATTACAAACAAC
Organism: Heliothis virescens; assembly: GCA_002382865.2. Taxonomy (NCBI): domain Eukaryota; kingdom Metazoa; phylum Arthropoda; class Insecta; order Lepidoptera; family Noctuidae; genus Heliothis; species Heliothis virescens. The sequence continues at coordinate 7,522,416 of NWSH02000050.1, read as the reverse complement.
GTTATTTGGTTTCAGCTATCCAGTCAAGCTTTGATGTCAGTTACAGTCACTGTATAGGCAAGCGTTTGATGTCTTTGCACTAACTAAACAGTCTGCCATATTCGCTCTGGCGAATTTGCATGTAAACTATTTAATTTTAAATTGATGTTACCACGAAGAGCATCTGTTGATCAAATATTCAAGCATCAGTCTGGTAATAAATCAAGTACTTATAGACTCATAAGTACTTGATTCAATACTTTGTTTTGATTATTCATTTTATGCTTTTTTATTTCATGATTTTGGCGATATAAAAACCGAAACCTTTTTCGTCAAACGGGTGAAGCCTTTAATTCAGGATCGACGTCATCCATCAAACTCAAATCTCTAAACTCAAGCTATTAACATAAACCTAAACCGTTTAAAAAAAATCAAATAATGGAAACCTGGTAGCTAGACTACTTTACTTGTCTTATTAAAAGTTGCACAGCGGACCTACCCAAAGCCAGTGTATTACAACAAACTACGGCTATGCATTCCGACTGCATTTGCTTAAAACTTGTAAATATTAAGCGAAAATTCTAGCCAATTAGGCGAGCGGCTGTGCAGCAACTGAAGAAACTTTCTGTAGCTCCACTTGTTCGGGAATACAATCGAGAGCTTATTGGCTTTTGATTTATAAAGGCTTAACTTTTAATAATATTACTACTAACTTGTTACTGTATTATTTCGGCGAGTTGTATCCCTGTAATTGGAGTGGCCACGCAATTAGAGATGCTTAGTCACTTGAAACATAAGATCTAGTATTGTCTGTCAGTCTAATTAGTCATAGTTTACAACTGTATTAAACCAATTACCGTAGTTTAGACTTAATTAATAGGCTATGTTTTTTGTTGCTACCTGCATACCGTCTTCAATGCTGATAAAGGATATCAGTTATGTATATTGATTTCAATAAACCAACAACCAGATGACAAAAAGGCTGGGTTCGATTCATTCCATGGTGTACACGATCCCACAACACGTCCAGTAGCAATTACACCTACAAAAACAAAAAGCCACTGACTGCAATATAAGTACAATTGATTGCTACTATTCGATATATTTTAACTATGGCCAAAAAACATGACGGTACGCAACCAATTTAGAACGTGACACCGTACCGATACGTGGACAGATGACTCGTCCATTTGTTGCAACATGTCCGAACACATCGGCTTCGTTTAATTGAGCTATTTGTGTTAGTCCGCCGTGACAACGCCACAACGTAACTTTATATCGAAGCTTTGTTTACCTTTGATTTATTCACTTTTCATGCGTTGGGCCGGTGACGCTCTCTTGTGAAATCTTGGATTCCGAAATGTCGGAAAATGATTGTGCAGCAACCACAGCAATATCTTCAAGAAATAAATTAGTCCTACAACCTGTTGACATAATCCCATACTTAACTTATTGAACGAAAACAAAAAGAAAAATTCTACGCAATCATCTTATTGAATTCAGCATGTTTGTATTAATAGATAAAATGGCNATACTACATTTTAGTTATACAATGGTCTTTATAGCGAATGTTTCGGTAAAAACTTTTTTCTTCGCATTTTGAAGATGCGCATGAGGTTTTTGAGAAGTTTGTGTGTGAGGAGAGGAGTTTTTGGAAAATGATAAAACTTGGAAGAAATGAGACCAGTTAAATATAAGAAACTTTTACAAAAGGAAACTAAGCAATTAAACATCAACAGAATCAATGTAACTTCATTCCCATTCATTAAGTGAATACCAACTTAGCGATCGTCGTTAATTATCGTCGAATAACACTCGGCATGGGATTTAAAACATTGTCGCGATCGCCGTCTCTCTACACTTTTATCTGGAGTGACGCTTAATGGCGCAACAATTTCGCTGGAATCTCGCGACGCGACGCCTTTGTTTAAATATGCAGCATGTCAGCACCGGTGACGTCACTTCACTATACTCAAAATATTATAACGTTCGCCCGTTAGCATAATAAAACGAGCAACGCTACGGTGCCGCATTAAGCTGCACTAACGAGGTGTGCGAGGGAATCAAATGTCATTCACTTTGTTTTATAGTTTACACTCAGATAGTTTGTTCCTAAGGTCTGATGTTGTTACTCTCTGTGATGGTTGCATTTTTCATGAATAGCTTTTATATTATTTAGTTGATGCTCCGGCAAAGAACGATCAACCTCGTTTGGATGCATTCACATTGATTCATGCGAGGCTCGATACATTTCAGATATCAGAAAGTTGTAGAATTACCTACTGCCAGAGCGTATGTAAAGTAAAATATACAAGATAAAATCAAAACAAAATCGTGTTTGTAATAAATATCCCCCTTGATCAGTTAGAAAGTGAAGCGATCATTGAGAAAAATCGGCAGAAGATGTATTTGACCCGGCGGATGTGTTTGACAGTCGGGCCACATCGCGACCTGAACGATTTACATATTACGTGACACTTTTACGGAACTCGCCATTGACTTCTGCCTGATAGACTGAGACATGAACGCGATATTGTTTTTCCAATGTTACCTCCCATTCCCCCGGCCCTTCAAGACAACTGTTTTTTTTATTGATACTGAAAATTCTATGAATGTCTTACAGCCTTACACCCTTATGCTCACTAAATCGAATAATACACTTTATCTGCTCCATTTTCCGAAATAAATTTTGTTGCGTTAGACTAAGATTATTGATTAAATTACCCGAAAACATGTTGCGCTCCACGCCAGCGGTGAGATTAAATTATTTAACATAAAACGCCGGCAAGACTTTGGTACTAAGAGATTTACACCTTCGAGACTGCGTTACGTGCTTATGTCATTACAAACAACGTTATTTGGTTTCAGCTATCCAGTCAAGCTTTGATGTCAGTTACAGTCACTGTATAGGCAAGCGTTTGATGTCTTTGCACTAACTAAACAGTCTGCCATATTCGCTCTGGCGAATTTGCATGTAAACTATTTAATTTTAAATTGATGTTACCACGAAGAGCATCTGTTGATCAAATATTCAAGCATCAGTCTGGTAATAAATCAAGTACTTATAGACTCATAAGTACTTGATTCAATACTTTGTTTTGATTATTCATTTTATGCTTTTTTATTTCATGATTTTGGCGATATAAAAACCGAAACCTTTTTCGTCAAACGGGTGAAGCCTTTAATTCAGGATCGACGTCATCCATCAAACTCAAATCTCTAAACTCAAGCTATTAACATAAACCTAAACCGTTTAAAAAAAATCAAATAATGGAAACCTGGTAGCTAGACTACTTTACTTGTCTTATTAAAAGTTGCACAGCGGACCTACCCAAAGCCAGTGTATTACAACAAACTACGGCTATGCATTCCGACTGCATTTGCTTAAAACTTGTAAATATTAAGCGAAAATTCTAGCCAATTAGGCGAGCGGCTGTGCAGCAACTGAAGAAACTTTCTGTAGCTCCACTTGTTCGGGAATACAATCGAGAGCTTATTGGCTTTTGATTTATAAAGGCTTAACTTTTAATAATATTACTACTAACTTGTTACTGTATTATTTCGGCGAGTTGTATCCCTGTAATTGGAGTGGCCACGCAATTAGAGATGCTTAGTCACTTGAAACATAAGATCTAGTATTGTCTGTCAGTCTAATTAGTCATAGTTTACAACTGTATTAAACCAATTACCGTAGTTTAGACTTAATTAATAGGCTATGTTTTTTGTTGCTACCTGCATACCGTCTTCAATGCTGATAAAGGATATCAGTTATGTATATTGATTTCAATAAACCAACAACCAGATGACAAAAAGGCTGGGTTCGATTCATTCCATGGTGTACACGATCCCACAACACGTCCAGTAGCAATTACACCTACAAAAACAAAAAGCCACTGACTGCAATATAAGTACAATTGATTGCTACTATTCGATATATTTTAACTATGGCCAAAAAACATGACGGTACGCAACCAATTTAGAACGTGACACCGTACCGATACGTGGACAGATGACTCGTCCATTTGTTGCAACATGTCCGAACACATCGGCTTCGTTTAATTGAGCTATTTGTGTTAGTCCGCCGTGACAACGCCACAACGTAACTTTATATCGAAGCTTTGTTTACCTTTGATTTATTCACTTTTCATGCGTTGGGCCGGTGACGCTCTCTTGTGAAATCTTGGATTCCGAAATGTCGGAAAATGATTGTGCAGCAACCACAGCAATATCTTCAAGAAATAAATTAGTCCTACAACCTGTTGACATAATCCCATACTTAACTTATTGAACGAAAACAAAAAGAAAAATTCTACGCAATCATCTTATTGAATTCAGCATGTTTGTATTAATAGATAAAATGGCAGGTACAGACGACAGCACATCAAGTTACCACAATCTGTCAAATTTCTTCAGTAGATTTTCAACCTTAACCCAATAGCGGAAAGTTAATGTTCGGTTGGTAAAATTTGACAGATTCGGGTAGGTTGACCTGCAGGTTGACCTGTCTGTACCTATGTGAAAAAAAAAACAAAAACGCACTTATCGGAAGTCGCTTTTCCTCTTTGGATCGACTAACCACAGTGAAGATTTCATTACAAGTTACAGCACAAGTAACCAATTGAGAAATGTTCTCTTTGTCGTCATATCAGAATTTAGTTCAAACAGTTTGGGCGAAGCAAACTTATATCGCTAAACGAGTTGCACCTTCATTTATTTCGTCTAACGGAGGCCAACTATTAGAAGTTGGAACAGCCGACTGAAGACGGCGGGAGTCCTCGCCTGCTGTCGGAAACTTCCCGTTCATTTGCTCTGAGCGCTCAGAGCTTCGATAGTTTTCCGCCTGATTTCGGATTGTTGCAAATTTAACACAGACTCAAAGCAAGCTCTTCTGATCGCAAAGGCACTAAATTAGCTGTCAGTTGGGAAACTGTCCGCTGGCTTAGAATTATTTAGAATGTTGTAACTCGCGGCACTTGGCTAGCAATACTTCCGCGAGTTGGTATTATGGAGTTCCAAGTAGTTGTTAGTCAGACTTGATTGCTCTTAACATTATTATATTTCAAGTAATTGATCTTAGCTATTAAGTTTCGCATTTTCGTGAACCTATTTTCTGCTGCTAATTAGATACTTTCGAGTACGTTTATCTTGTTTACACAATATAATTAATTGCTTGTAGGTATTTTTACTCTTTCTACTTCTATCTCTTTCTATTTCTACTCTTTACAAGACAGTGAGAAAACTTTTTGCTGGTATTAGGTATATCTAAAAAACCGTACCTAATATGGAAATGACAAAGCTGTGGATTTTCATTTCGGTACCGAATTACGTCTCATCTGAGGAAAATGAGTATGTGACGGATTCGAAATCCAATACGACTTTGATACATACGCATAAATCGTGTGTTTTATAGGGAGATGCAGTATCGAACATGACGAAGTAAAATCGTAAATACAGAACAAATGAATTACATTTTTACAGAGGAGGCAAATATTGGATAATATTCTTCAATTGAGTAGAAAGAAAAGGCTAATACAAAAATCGAATTAGCGTAGTTGATGTGCACGATTTTCAGAGATTAGAAATCAATCTATCTCTGACAGCTTTGTACTCAAACCAAACGCACACGAACCGAATCCAATACTGAGAACTTTACAATAGCAAAACCCGGTAACATTTTTTATACACGTCTAACGTCTATTTATTAATGTGTAATCTTTCCTCATTCTTCCAAAGTCTGTATAAAAACACAGTGCTAAAATTAACGGTAGTATACACACCTACATCATATTCATTCCTTTATTAATTCTTCCATTTATTTGTACTACTATTAACATATAATACACAAGTCATCTTTATCAAGAAATCAATAAACTTGTAAGTGGAACCTCTTCGAAGATATTAACTTAGTGGTTATTGTTAATATTGCTATAATGTTTATAGTATTTTTATTAATCCATTAGCGCATTCTTAATTTAATAGATCCGGTTAGGTTTATTAGTCCTTATTTCGTTCTTATCTTACAATTTAATTGAAAATACCCGACATGACTTTAAAGTAATTAATGCAACTTATAATAAATACGACCAGACCAATGTTATGTCGAGGATAAATCAAATTGAATATTATGTTTTTTAATTTATTCTTATAACTTATTTTAACCTAAAAATTATATTATTTAATTCCCAAGTAAGAAATGCAACATAATAAATATTTAGGTACATTTTAATGGCTGCTGTATGAAGGCGGAGGGCTATTACAGTGTCAAGGGTAGGCGACAGTGAGGTTTAGAACGGGGTTTTGGCCACCCGCGTTAGAGGAGACAGGGGAAAAGTGAGCATGCTTTTACATTTTCTTGATAACAAATTTTATTACATCAAAAATAAGTGAACAGTTGTAGTAACATCAGAGGTAGGTTATAGTCTGTTTAACTAAGTTATATATATATATCCAATATATATATATTGGATATATATATATGTACTTGTATTACGATCTAGTTTATTGAGGATGTAGAACATTAGTAAATAACCAGTATACGTAACGTTACAGTTTATTTACAATATCTACCTTATATTTCCAATTCGTTTGAAGTTTTTCAGACACTGACCTACACTGCTCCAATCGCTGCAGAAACTGACCACAACAAACCTCCTTACCTACGCTACCTCCGCTACATCACCTCACTGGGAGCAATAATTCTTTTCTAATAAAGATTGCACGAAGTGTTCCATTTAGTGGCGTTCCACCCTACGCAGGACAGGTGTCTCGCTCTCTGCCACAATAAATAGCTATTTACCAGCGAATGCGGCCTGCGGCTGCTGGCACGGGAAGGTGTTCTCAATTTGTCGCCTGGAATGAGATTGTCGCCGCTTTCAGTATTAGGTAAGTGGCTTTTACATTTCACTTTATACAACTAACATTGATTTTGATTCTGTGGTAATGCTTTGTGTTGTTTGGGAAGTCTGGTGTAAGATCGAAGGAGCTAGTTTGTGTCTTTAGAAATGAACCTGGTTATGATCGAGGAATTAACATTTTTGTTGTTGAAAGATCCATAATGTTCAAAATAACCATGTTCGTTCTCTTGATGTCGCGCATTTATATGCATCCCTGGTTTAATAAATCACTCCAAACAAAAAACGTTGCATCATTTTTTCAACTTCGTTATTCAGAAATTGAGAGAATATGTAATGTATTGCTCTTATAAATGCCCTTATTTGTGAAGCAAAGACAATCACGATAAAAACTTGACCTAAAGTCAGAATGAAAGTATTATCCTATGTTTCACCTCCAGACGTGCTCGCTTAGATATCAGTATCAGCTTGTCTACTTGTCAACAAAAAAATAAAAAAAGTTACCTAGTAAAGTATAAAAAGTATTGTAAGTACATAGACAACCCTAGAAGCGATGACTTTATATGAAATCGTAACTCTTGGAAAAGTTTTTGCGGTCTCATCTCATGACGAAGTCCATATTGATTGTAAAGATAGTTACACACTGCTACACCGCCATATTTATGTCGTAAGAAATATATTTGCCAGCGTGCGTCTAAATACTTACAATCTTACACCTATGTGGTCGGGAGGTTATCGTGATAGCAACATGCCGTAGATTACCGTAATTTGTCTGAATATACTAATTACTTAACTCTGTCTGACACTTCACCGGGGTTTAATTCGCTTTGTGTTAGCCTAGCCTAAAACTACAGTAAGCCTTATAGTCGAACCAATGTGAGCAATATTATGTATGCATTGCATCTAAATGCGTATACTTTTAACTTAACTCCTGTATCGTTAAAATGCCTCAATCGACATTCTTGGGAGCTAAACTACTCATACTTACTGCATAAATATCGCACGGTGCGGCGTTGATTTCTCTAATACGCAGCATGATGACGTATTCATCTTCACGTAGCGTGCCATTTAGCCAGGTGTAGAACCGGCTTAATAGCTGCTGACCAAACCTGTTTCAAGGTTTAACAACATACTCATATTCTACAACATTGTCGATCGCAGGAGGACGTTGTGGTGTTAAAGAATATTCATCTAATATTAAGTTTAGTAAATATAATTAAAATGGCTAAGTGTTTTGTCATAGCTCTGTGTGTCTGTTCGATCATAACTATTGTTTACTGTGCACCCGGATACGAAAATATTAGAGGTCAGTTGTTTTTTTATTTGAATACCTACTTTATGGTCGCATTTTATTTTAACGTTAGATGATGTGTTATATTTTTAAGCAATGTTTAAATAGTTATACTTGCTTAATTAATAAAAACGTTTTACTCAGCAAACATCTTGATGATTTGGTTAGCTTAAAATCGCAGGGATCGAGTTAATAATATACTTAGTCTATGTTTTGTGCCGACGCTCGATTGATATAAATTATTTCTTAAGTCAATGTAATTCAATCTTGTTTTTGCGTGATTCTATTTATAACCTACCTATTATATCTTTAAAGCAAAAAAATATAAAACTGCTAATTTCAGATCAAAACAGTCATCGTATATAGCATAGGTTTAAAGGTAGCATTTTATCTGTTTTTGTTTCATTTTCGTTTTACTTTTCCCTATACTCTCTATTTTCTTACCCCTGAAGAGTTACGTTGTTTTAAGTTATATTTTGCCTTGAATAAATTATAACTGGATAATAATATGAGGAATCTTGGAAGGTTAAACAAATATATTCTTTGTACTTGATTGAACTGTAGTCAATGCTACCTGCTAAGTAGTAAATATTTGTCGCGCGATACAAATTCATTGAAATTTAGAGAACTGACTCATCATTCTGAGGTCACTGACATGTTATATTTTTGACTAATGATTAACAGCAATAACAGTCTCAAGTTTGAGGTGTCATTATGTACGTTTTTTACGTATCAATAATGCAAAATTCTGGTCATTATTTTGATCATCAAATGATTAAATAATGACATAGTTAGAAGTGATTACTGTAAATGAGTGTTCCCGTCACTAAACTAATACAAATTAGAAGAATAGTGGCAGGCTGGTTCAAGTCATTGTTTTTACTAATTCCTACGGCAGTTTTATGTGTATTTAAAGCATTAACACTAACAAAAGTGATAATCTTTGACACGCTTATCTTTCTTTATCAGAAAAGCGGTTCACGCGGCAAGATGTCACTGACCAGCTTAAAACTTATGGTGCATCAAGAACGACGCGTCAGAACCCAAACACTGTGGATATTGTATACATCGATGCATCATCTTTAGACACAACAAAACTACAAACCTTACAAAACAAAGAGTCATCTCTTTTAGCACCAGTCAATGAAGATCGGCCAATTTTCCAGCAGCAACCAGAATCTAGTACAGAATTTGTCGCACAAAATGGGGATTACGTAATTTACAAACTGAAAGATACTGGCGACAAGTCTGCAAACAGTGTTTCTGATGAAAAAACTACTCTGGCGTCGTCCGACAATTATAGTTATGACAGTGAGCAGTTTGGATACTCAGATGTGAAACGCCCACCGCCGCCTCCGCCTCCAGATGATGAAGATCCACCACCGCCTCCGCATCACCACCCACCTCCTCCACCGCCACCACATCATCATCCCCCTCCACCTCCGCCGCACGATCACTACCCTCCACCACCTTATCATCACCATCCCCCGCCACCACCACCGCCAGACGACTACAGATCGAACTATTACGACAGATATCACTCATCCTATTACGACAGATACCATCGAAGGCGACCTCCCCCTCCACCTCCACCTGATGAAGACAGATCTAGAAGGTTCTATGATGACAGACAAACAAGGCAGTCTCCGTATGATGGACAGTTTCAGCGATCATACTACGATAGGCCACCGCCTCCACACAGAGACTGGCCCCCACAACAATATGGTAGACCTCCTGGTGGGCCTCCCCCGCGTGGACCTCCTCCAAATCGTGGCGGGCCACCTGATCGTTATGATCGAGGACCACCAGATCGTTATGATCGTGGACCACCCGATCGCTATGATCGGGGACCTCCTGATCGATATGACCGTGGTCCACCCGACCGCTTTGATCGTAGACCACCAGACCGTTTTGATCGTGGACCACCTAACAATTATGATCGCAGACCACCCGACCAGTACGATCGTGGTCAGCCAGACCGCAGTCCACCACCTGATCGAGATCAATCGAAAGATGAAAACAACAATAAATATACTCAGTATGATAATAATCCAGCTTACACATCCTCTACCACTGAAGCAGTCACACAAGATAGTCAATATGACATTGATGTAAGATTTAACGATGACGACCGCAATCAACAAACAACAGAAGCAATTGATTCTCAGAATCCTAAAAGAGATATAACAACTACACGTCCACTATCGCCTTTCCTATTTCAGGCTACTCCTGTTAGACCTGAAGATTAATTTTAAAAACTTTTTAAATCTCATTATTCCTTTTGAGTGTTGTGATTTAAATGATAATTTTAAATATGAATTGTTATTAGAAATAAATGCTACTTATGAATATTTATGTAGAGTCAATAAAAAAAACTTAAGTACTTTAGTTGTTTTAGTACATACCTACTTCTAAGATTCCCAGAATGAACAAAATAATCTTGAAAACAAGATTCAATAGAGAACAAACATAACCATTCTAAATAATTCTATATTTTAAACTGACTTTACTCAGCCGCGACTTGCTCTCAAGTCTGTTTTTTATCAGTTACTCATCAAATAAAAAACGTGTTATGATTCAATATGAACATCGTTTTTTGCGGTTTTAATCTATCATTAAGGAATCATCAACAAGTATATAATTATTCTATAGTCCGTTGTCTATTAATAATATGTTTATTTCGAGCTTACATATTATTTGTGTTATTTATCATCGTCATCTTGTGTTATTTATAGGTAGAAGATCGCCAGGACCACCAGCTAATAGGGGGCCACCAGCAAACCGAGGCCCACCTGACAACAGGGGACCACCAGCAAACCGAGGCCCACCTGACAACAAGGGACCACCAGACCACCGGGGTCCCCCTAATAATAGGGGACCACCAGGCCACAAGGGCCCCCCAGATAATAGGGGCCCTCCTGACAACAGAGGACCTCCAAATAACAGAGGTCCACCAAATAAAGGACCACAGCATGACAGTGACCCAGCCGGCCAAATTGATCCTTCTAATAACGGCGGCAATGGAGGCAATCGACCAACCAAAGTACCTAACTCAAATAACAACGCAATCCCAGATAATGACCAAAAGGGAGAAGCGGATAAAACACAATCGAACAATAAACAAGAAATTGTTGAAGTATTACAAGAATTTTTCGGTGATCGTTTTGAGAATAAGCCGGTAACTGAGAAAGTGACTCAGCGGCCGGTTCAGGGCGGCTACCCAGTGTTCCAAGTTGTACCTGTTACTCCAGAGGAGTGATTATTACAATTCAAAGAATTCCTCACATCATTATCGTCATCAGCACATATTACTGACCTGGCATGATATGTAGATTAAAAGGCTTGTGGAAAAGAGAAAAAAAATTGCATTCTACTAGTTATTCCTTAAAGTGTGTCAATAACTGTAAATTGAATCACCTTTCATTTACAAGTTCACACTTTTACGGTTTACTGCCCTAGAAATTATAAATAAATACTGAATAGGTTAATAGGTAGCTACTGTTATTTATTTCAACGCATTAACTAGTACATAATCAGTGCTTGTAATGTATTTAGTAATGTAATGTTATCATTAATTTTACTAGAGGAAAATGGTGTTTAATACTTTGCCATACTAAACTGAGAAAGACTAATTCAGTGCTGTGTTCTAGTATAATAAATATATTTATAAAATTTAATTCTCTAGGTAATACTTTTAAAATCAGGAATGATGCTAAAAAGTAAAAAGGGTGATAAATAACAGCGAACCCTTCAAAGTTAATTTTTAATTTAATAGTTTTACAACAATGTCACTTTTTGCTCAAATATGAAGTAAGTTAAGAAATGCAAAAGTTTTTCATTTTACAAATAACAATACAACATTAAAACAAAAGAACAAACTGATACTTAAACAAAACATAACACTCTCTTAATTCTTTACACTGAAAAATCTATTGATGTAACACACTTACTTGAAACATAAACTCAAGCAGAACTTGTTCACATTCAAACCATAGCCGTACACAAATTGATTACGATATAATTTTCACATTATTTAATTTGGATTATGTTAGATTTGTATTCAAGAATATTATCACTTGAATGTAAACTTTATATATTTTTATTAATAGGTGGGTTTGCATCTTCCGTCTGCAGTACGCATGTAGCCAGGGATACACCCTCCCGCAAAGTTTTCCCGACCATCCTTAGCTTCTGTGGTTGTGTTCACAGCACCGCTTTGTGGCGTAGTTGTACTAATGGCAGGAGCTGGAGTCACTTCTGCTTGCTGCCTAGCTACTTGTGCTGCCAGATCTTCCTTCGATTCCTCTTCAACAAAGTGTATGGACTCATCTGTATTCTCTTGTTGTATCTTGTCGTTCGGGTGAAATACGTTATGAACATCTTCTTTCACTTTCTGTACTGATTGGTGAACAGAATCATGGATACGACTGAAGAAATTCTTCAGCGGTCCATCCGCACTTGTATATGGCAGTGTTAAAATAACACAAAATAAAATAGAAATTGTTAATTTCATTTTGTGAAATTATCTTGTTCGTGTCACTTCTTGTTAATATTTTCTCTTGACTGAAGTCCCGAGAGTGACTTCAGTTTATAAGATAACTTATTGACCTTTTAAAAATTATCTTACATTATATTCCGAGAACTGATATAATTCCTACATGTTAATATCTCTTCAAAATAACTTCCATAATTATTTGATATTTTTTTTACAGGATTATTATTTCTTGACTTTTTATAATCATCCATCCTAGGAGAGCACTACCTGAAAAAAAAATATTTTGAATCAGTTTGCGAAACTAGTTTTTTACAAAAGTCAAATATTGTTAACGTGATATTTTTGAGACATTTCAACTCATGAATCACTCATGGCTGTTATTTTTTTTCCTCGTATATATGTGCATTTTTTTTAAATACTTATTTTCATCATATATTTTGCTATTGATAACATAATTAAAGTCACAGGTCACTGTACTCATTACTGTATATACCTAAGTGAGGATTAAAAAAAAACATTTGACAACTGATGACAAGCTACAGGTCACTTCGTAAGATACCTACTAACCAACTTTTGTGATAACAATAAAAAAAATCTTACCTTTAAAGTCTTTGCCTACAATTTCCTAATTTATCACGTCTCTGACCAAAAGGACATTCCAATTCTGGTACCCGTATTATTTGTGACTGCTGCGTCACCTCCACCACTGGTGTCGTGGTCGCCAATCGAAGTTTTTCATGGAAATTAAAAACAATTTGTGTTGGTGCCCCGGCGCACATGCCCGCAACCATCACCATTAGAAACAACACACACTTCGCGTCCATTTTATTGTAGTGCATTGAGGATACTACGTCGCAGCTATACTTATATATAATATATAGTTTGTGCGAGTGTTTACCATGGTTGTCTACACACTCCGTTTACATCCATGACTAATCCCGCACGACACCTCTCTGTGTTGAGTGGCACGTCTATCATTTTGGTTTGAGGATTGTCTCCACCTTCATGAGATATTTCTTCGCGCACACTACTAGTTCTTGGTTCCTCCTTAGGTTTCAAAAATGTAGTTTCTAAGTCTTTAATCGGATTTCCGAATATTTCCAAGAGAAACTTCCCGGGTATAGAAGTGCTGGCGTCACAAACTAGGAAGGTAATTACTAAACTAAACACAATTAAACGTGTTGACAGAGAAGTCATTTTACAATACTAAAACATATCGCTGCCCGCTGTACGTTTATCAGCCAACAATTACCGGGCGGCTACACAAATACGATAACATTCGCCAACATCATGTTAATTTATCTCTATTGAACTAATTGTTTATTTTATTTAACGTATTTCCGAACACATTGCCTAATTATTAAATCAATATGAAAGAATGTAGCACCACATTACACTAGATAATTTTATCTCACAACACTAATTGTCTCTTAACTTCACAATAAACTACATGTAAGTACCACGCGCATGATCTGCCAGTAGCAAGTATGAACTAATTCAAATCTTCAAGCCAACAATATGTAGGTCAATTTTAGATTGAGTCTGAGTCTATCCAGTTAACCTATTTAAAATATCAGATTTCAAGGCATCATGGACTCCTTGGGCAACTGTATTGAAACAGTTAGCTTACTAAAACTCTAAATAAGGGCGTACCTTCATTAGTTCTTCATGCAACTTGTTCTTGTTGCAATCTGGGTGCATTTCACAGTACAGATTGAGCCACATTACCATTTGTTTGGATTTATCAACACGTTGTACTAGAGAATACGCGTCAAGGTCAAGTAATTTCGGTTTTGTTTTAATTATGACGTATTTATTATAATTTTCGCTCTTGTCTAACAAAACTTTATAATCTTGACTATCTTTTGGTACTAGCACAATGTATGCTAGTTCTGATTGGCCTTCACTGTTCTTCAAATAATCTATGATGGGCTGTTCGTTAGACTCTTTAATTGTATCGACTTCATAAAAGTTTGTCAAATCCTCCACAGCTTTTTGTAGAACTAAGCCGCGACATGAAAACGCGAAGCACAAAATCACAACAACAAATACTAATTTATCCATCACTAGTTATTGTAACGTCTGTTTGCAACTAGTTTCTGAGAAAGAATATGAAGAGATGTTGAGTTCATAAACAATATTGTTCGCACCGCAACATATTCACTGGTATAAATGGAGCATTTGACCCTATTACACCAATTGACTTCTATCATTGCGTCTATTGCCAATTGACTAACAAAAATGCATGCCTACAGTATTTTATTAGTGAATATTGATAGGTCAAATGCAAGCCACGAAACCAATTGATACTTTTAAAACATTCCCGAAAATACTCAAACGTCAAAACATGGTTATTCTTAATGATAATGATGTACTGAAATGAAACAATTATCGCTTCGATTCTTCGAAGCTTATCTTCTTAAAAACAACATTGTTTTTAAACAAAAAGCTTAAAATTCCGTGACCAATCTACATTCAGATATTAAAATTTAGGTAAGTATAATAACAAATCTAGATACAACCAGAAAAAAAACACGACGACAGCGGCATGCTTCAAAACTTCTAACAAAAAAAAACAAGCATATTATTTCAGTAAGTAATAACTACCTAATTGATGATTACGCTGGTTGAATAAAGGGCTCTCATAGTTCATCATGCTGAAATCCTCGTTAGCCGCTCCCGCAATACAAATCCGCTTCAGCGATTTCATTCGTTTCGTTTCGGAACAAGATAGACCTATTTTTTGCTGGGAAACTGACCATTTGAATTAAATTTGAAGCCTTTGGTTCGAATGAAGCTACTTTGTTGTTACCAACAAAGACTGCAGAGTGTTCATTAATGCTTTAATGAACTCTTTTCTTTGCTGAACTGGTAGCGAAATAATGATTTTTGTAAAGACTACGCTTATTAACTATTTAACCTCGCTACTCTTTATCCTATTGTTTCTCGGCCTATTGAATTTGAATTGTTATAAAGGACTGATTGTACGCATGTTAGCCCTCTCTTTATGTTTGTATTTCGGGATTACTATGAAATAAGTAACCGATGTTAATCATATTATAAGCAGATGTAGTTTTATAAGATAGCTTACAGACCAGCTTGTGGTTTTAATCGCAAAATGAGGAATAACCTTTTCTACGATACATGGTCCGGCTTTACCGAAACAAAGGCCGTTTATACACTGGCTTCAATATCAGACACAACATAAAAAGGATATGTCATGTCCTTTGACGGCATAACTGACGCTAGAGAGTGAAAAATGCCACCGACCTCACGTGGGAGGCATTTCATGATTAAAATACCTACTGTGTGGCTATGATATTTTAATTAAACACCACTTATTTACATTTAAACGAAATAATACAAGTACAACAGAATGAAATAATAAAATAACAATACGATGTCAATAATTTGTACATGAATGACATGATGAGTTCACATAAAAAACCCATTGGAAACGTGTAACCACAAGAATGCGCTTTTCTGTTTCAAAACGTTTATTACCTATACGTAATGTGCCAACAATAACAGGATTATGGTAAACAATAAATTAAGTTATTACAATAAACATCCAAATGACACATCTTAACGAAATGCAAACATGATTTAGTTATAATTGTTGTTTGGTATGGTATGTTTAAAATGGTTTTTTAGAATAAGGTTTAACAGGAATAGCTGCTGGTTGCTGGTACAAAAAATATATAGGTAGAACATGAATGATACCTAGTATTGGTCCCACTAGGGCCAGAGCCTGTCGGGGCTGCGGGTTGTTTGAAAGATTTACCGCAGCCCTGGCGCGCAAAGGGCTTCCGAAAGAACTCGGTGGGTTTTAGTCAGTAAAAGTCTGACACTCCCCACGCTGTCATACTGATCATACTGTGGATGTGAACTGTGGAGGGGTCATACTGATTATTTTTCATCATGAAAAAAAAATTACCAACGATTGGTGCATTAATTATCAATGTATCAGTAATAATGCAAATTCAGTCACACTTATTCCAGCCAAAAAACTTAACAAATAGTATAAATGTAATTGGCATTAACCTAATTGTTTGGTAAATGTATTTAAATTCTTATAAAAACCACAAAGCGAAAAAAAAAACATTTTGTAACATAAAATTTTATTAAACACATCCAAACAAAAAAAAACAGTATTTGTACAAAAAATCACAGATTAAAATTAAGATTTCAATTTTCATTTACTGTGTCATGCTACTAGCTTAGCGAAGTTAAGACTACGACAGTCTGTGTGTTGTTCACATTATATACATTTTTTTTATATTTAAAATCACTATTCTGCTTCATATGGATGAAATTACAAGTTTTTTTTTTTAATAATGAAGACCTACAAACTGCCCACAATGTTGTTGCTGTCATATTTACTATTGTTACAGCTAGATATTATGTCGTATATTATGTCACTAGCTGTCCTATAGATAGTATATAAGATAAAATTGTGTCGTAGTATAAACTTAGCAGTACAAGAATCGAATTAAAAGTTCCTCTTTATCATGCATTTAGTTCTTGGTACCACATCCTCGGGACTTGAAGTGCTTTGATTTCTTCGCCTGGTATACCTAATAATAAGAAGAAAATATCAGTAACTGTTATAAAAATATTTGTTTAGTGTTCAATAATCAGAAGCATTTTACCAATCGAACATTAACCTCCCACTATTGTGGTAAGGTTGAAAATCTATTGAAGAAATGTGACAGATTGAAGTAGGTTGACTTGCTGTCGTCTATACCTAGACTATACCAATGCTAATTACTTAACAGCCTTTTCGCACTGGTGGATTTTCCGAGCGGAAAAACCGAGTGACGATACAATCGCCTAGTTCGCACGGGTGGTGTCGCGAGTATACGCGTAACGTAAAATAAATTAGTATCGCGCGATACCGCCCGGCCCGTACGAACCGAGTGATATCGCTCGGAAAATCCACTAGTATGAAAAGTATTACAACCAGAAGTAATTCTGTAAAACTTCATGTACTTAAGTAAAGATATAAATAATTTGATCATTCTTTGAAATGGCAAGGCGGGTCACGCCTGGAAAGCACCGACGCCAGTAGGTCAACCACTCGAATCTAACAAATATTACCAACCGAATATTAACTTTCCACTATTGTGATAAGGTTGAAAATCTATTCAAGAAATTTATGAGATTGAGGTAGTTGATGTCGTAGAAGGTATTCGAGACTAAAGCGA
The DNA here is from genome assembly GCA_002382865.2 of Heliothis virescens. NCBI lineage: Eukaryota > Metazoa > Arthropoda > Insecta > Lepidoptera > Noctuidae > Heliothis > Heliothis virescens. Next base: position 7,504,593 of record NWSH02000050.1, on the reverse strand, counting down.
TTTACCCGACAGCCAAGAACAACAAGAGTTCAGTTCGTACTAACCTCGTTACAGTCATTGTCATCCTCCTCAGATGATGACGATGATGATGATGACGAAGAAGACGAAGATGATGACGAGGAGGAAGAGTCCTTGTGATTCTTCTTGTCCTATAAAACAAGAAAAATGTCATAAACCTGATTTGTTTGTTGCTGGATGTTAGTGCCCTAAAGAAAGGAAGTAACACGAGTGAAACCAGGAGGGAAATTTATACTAATGTTATAAAGAGGTAAAATTGATTGTAAATTTGTAAGTTTGTTTGTAGGGGGTAATCTCTGGAAGTAATGGACGAATTTTAAAAACGGTTTCACTGGTAGAAAGCTACATTATTCGTGAGTGCTATAGGCTATATTTTATCCGCGTACGGGCAGTATTTCGCGAGTGAAACCGCGGGAAAACGGCTTGTACTGTATAATTACAATAAAATATTCGAATCGAAACTTGCATTTAAACTGATCTTTCTTATTGTAATAAAGTAATAATACTAAATGATTATTCCCACTGACGTTTCCAGTATTTAACTTGATTGAATTTGTTCAGCAAATTTACGAACTCAACTTCGGTAAGTGGGTCTTAACGCAATACATTATTTAAATTATCAACATTGCTATAATGTTCAACGGAATTTGTAAATTAACAATTCTTCCCATAATCAGATCCATTTTATTGGTTTCCGTGGTTATTAATGGTCCAAGATCCCAGGGCCACCAGACGTCACGTATTTTCTGACGAAGGAAATGTGGACGATTGAGTAGTGTTAGTATGTTCTAAGAACGCATGCCTATCGGCTAGCTTGCTCAGACGGCCAATTTTCAGGTATCGGGTAATCAAGGTACATAAAAAGATTACTTACCTCACGTAAATTCTCCAAGCAGATTTTTACGTATATTTTAGGCAATATCCTTAAAAATAAGTTGCCAATACTTCCAGACACTTTCCATCGGCCGTTTTGCTTTGCAGAAGCTTTAAAGCTCCCAAAATAATTACTTTAAGTCACGTAAATTCACGTAATTTTTTTATATTAACAATAAATTGATATGAGTAAATTGTAACGGAGTAAGAGAGAGAGAAGTTAATATATTCAAAACATGTCTCACTCAGTCTCATGCGCGTGGATAGTGCCCTTGTGCTCCTACCCACAGAGGCATTAAAATTGAGCTTAGGGGGTGATTGGTCCCTTGGATCGGTCTGTCTACTTTTAAAAGATTTTAAAATAGTTGTCTGGTAGACATATATAAAAATGGAGCATCAGAATTTACGTGACTTTAAATAATTATTTTAAGAGCTTTAAAGCGTCTGCAAAGCAAAACGGCCGATGGAAACTGTCTGGGAGTATTGGCGACTTATTTTTAAGGATATTGCCTAAGATATACGTAAAAATCAGCTTTGAGAATTTACGTGAGGTAAGTAATCTTTTTATGTACCTTGATTACCCGATACCTGAAAATTGGCCGTCTGAGCAAGCTAGCTGATAGGCATGCGTTCTTAGAACATACTAACACTACTCAATCGTCCACATTTCCTTCGTCAGAAAATACGTGACGTCTGGTGGCCCTGGGATCTTGCTCTATAACATTTAAAATGTATCGCACACAATGAATTCTTCTTAAAAATAAATGCTAGTGTAATTCAAAAAATGCGACTGAATGTTTCAGCTTACATCGATTTATAAGCTTTCAAGTTAGGTAGTATATAAATATAAAATTAACTAAGTAAAAAAAAACGATCAATTACATTGCGTAATATTAGTATTGTGCAAAATTAACTGCAAAGAGATAGTATTGAAGATTGCGCAATAATTTTTAGTCACATTTTTTTTTTATTAAGAATATTGATTGCACAATTTTATTGTAAGTGTAAAGGCCGCCGATCTATACTAATATTATAAAGAGGTAAAAATGATTGTAAATTATTTGATATTAAGTTTGTATAATATATATTAAGTTTGTTTGTAGGGGGTAATCTCTGGAAGTAATGAACCAATTTAAAAAATTGTTTCACTGGTAGAAAGCTACATTATTCGCGAGTGCTATAGGTTATATATTTTATCCGGGTACGGGCAATATTTCCCACGGGACGCGAGTGAAACCGCGGGAAAACGGCTAGTAAGTAAATAAATCAAGGGGAGTTCTCCCTAACATCTGTCAAAGTGTAAATAAATAAACCGCCGGTAAAAGTTGGGGAAACGGCTTCATCATTACTGCTCATTAGAGTCGCAATTGAGACTCGCTTCAAGAAACTTATAGCGGTTACATTCTCCCTATAAAATATTTTACAGTTTCACTGCATTTTTCATAGGTATTAAGTATTAAAGAACTGGTTGGTTTGATAATATTATTCAGGATATTTTTAGGGTTCCGTACCCAAAGGGTAAAACGGTACCCTATTACTAAGAGTACGTTGTCTGTCTGTATCTCAGGCTATATCTCATAAACCGTGATAGCTAGAAAGCTGAAATTTTCACAAATGATGTATTTTCGTTGCCGCTATAACAAGAAATACTAAAAATGTCTAAAAAATAACATATTAAGGGGGTCCCGATACAATAAACGTGTGAAACCGCAAATTATAACTTTGTTATTCATACAATTGTATGAAAAACAAAGTTATTTTTTGCTGCCCGAAAAATGTTTGTATTTTGGCTAGTTACAGGTAATAGATGCCTACGTTAATTTTTCATATATAATAGTACGAAACCCTTCGCGCGCGACTCCAACTCGCACTTGGCCGGTTTTTTTGTTTATTTGTGTAGCAAGGGGGAGTCTTCCTTCCTTCGTTATTTACTTATAATATTCATTACCGACATTGTAAAAAAAAACCGGCCAAGTGCGAGTCGGACTCGCGCACGAAGGGTTCCGTACCATTTTCTATGAAAACTGAACGCATCTATTACCTACAACTAGCCAAAATACAAACATTTTTCGGCAACAAAAAATTACTTCGTTTTTCATAAAAATATATGAATAACAAAGTTATAATTTGCGGTTTCCAAAAAATTGCTATATCTCAAAGACTGCTGTCTGTACCACGTTCAAAATAATTTTCCTCGAAAGTTTATGTAGAGTTCTACTTTTGAGATTTTTTTCATATTTTCTAAACTTGCGGTTCAAAAGTTAGAGGGGGGGGGACGCCTATTTTTCGGCTTTTGGAGCAATTATTTCCGAAAGTATTAACATAATCAAAAAATGAT